>ML828271.1:40534-59935 GCA_009831015.1 Picea engelmannii
ATATAACTCGACATAATGCACACTTCTAGATCTAGGTAATCCCCGCGCACTTACTCAAGTGCACACAACACTGTGAAATGTGTGCCCCCTTCTTTTGATGTGCAACCATGCGCACTTACCCAGATGTGCGCAACACTATGAAATGTGCACACCCTTTCTTTGATAACAATCCTCACGCACTACTAAGGTGTGTAAAAAACCAATACTTGGTGCCAACAATTCACTAGAGTATATGTACATTCACATTTACAATTAGTACCAACGACTCACTAGCCTATATGTACAATTACAAATGGGGTTCAGATTAGGAACATTACATTCCGCTAGCAAAATCTTGATCCAAAGAGGGATTTCCCTTTACAGTCTTCCTCTAGCTCCTTCTTTGAATACAACTTCTAATTTTGAAACATATTAGTGGTTCTCTACAACAAATTTGATAATGTAACCCTCCAAAACAGTCTTCACCCAAAAATCCATAGCATAAGAGATATGATGATCCAACCGGTGAAGAGCCACTACATCCTCAACGGTCTAGTTATATCTTCTTTTGATTGAATCTTTGTATTCTGGTGCTTCTTGCAACCGCTCTAACCACTGAAATACCTATTCAGGGAATCTGATAAAATATATATTGTACTGGTCACTCACATGTTCTTAATAGAAGACAACACTTTTCACAACCCTAAAGATTTTGTGTCGCAACTCAACTTCTTGTTGTATGAAGACGCCACACCTTCTCAACATCAAACTTGTAAATCTGATGAGGCACCCTCTAAAAACTCACTTTAAATCTTGGTCTTAGCAACAAAACCATTTGTTGGCGCAGGATTGATACCAGGGCTCTCTAAGGTTTCTAACAAGAGACACCATTGTAGTCTAGCAATGTTGACATATTCATCCTTCCACAAGGGAAATAAGTCTCTCTTGAGGTGTAGCTGAGACTTGGATGATGAAGTGAGTTAGGGAGAATGCAACATCAGGTTTACCTTAACATTAATTAGGGTCATGTAGCAGATCCCAAAGATATCCATAAACAATGATCAAATACTTAACCAGAAAATAAAGAAGTAACTGCGCGACAGAAACATAAATTCATGCACATCATAACAGATCATCATAACAATAAATTTTAGGGCCTAATCACATCTTTATATTAGCAACTCCAATGTTGCAAAATCAACATACATCATAAGTCTCCAATACAATCTCTTGCGCAACAAGATACGACTCCACATAACCCATTATAGACTCAAGTTCGTGTTGTGAAGGTAACAGACTATTAGCAGATACCCTTACAGTAGAAAGACAAGACTCAAATAGCCTGAGAGTAACCCCAAAATATGAGTTACAAGGATAACGTCTCCTACTCAACAATAATAGTAACAGTGACAACTATGACCAACCCCTTTCCCGTTACATAGCTCCCATATTTATACTTTTCCCTTGTCCACTTCTTGGATTCTTTATTCCGCTTTAGGTATTGTATCGACCTCTATTTTTTCGACTTTTTTCCCACTGGTGCTCGATGCTTTTGGCCTTTTTCACTGCTTGTCCAACTGGTGCATGGAATTTTTTGTTTTGTTGTTGTTGTTGTTACCCATTCAGTAAGCTCTTCGTTCTTCTAACTATTTCCATTGCCTCTTCATCTTCTAGCTGGAATACGTCACTTTCCCCAAAACTTCATCATTTCCAAAAACAGAGGGCCCAACACTTCTACGAATCTTGGAGTTTCCTCTCGAATGTTGTCTGCATAAACTACAGACTTCATCATATGGTAGCTAAGAAACGCCACTTGATCCCATTAGGTTGAGAACCTCCAAACATTGATCCCTTATGCCTCTTATCAAAATTGTTCGCATTGTATCTTTACTCACCTGGATTTATTTTGATCTTTGAATATTATACCATAATCACTCTACGTAGTCCTCCAAACTTTCATCCTCGTTTTGCATCATCTTGAGGATTTCTTCTCTTAGTTATCTTCCCTTGCATTAGTCTTTGTATTTCTCCATAAATACTTTTTTCATCTCATCCCAATTTTGAATGTTATCCCCACCAAGACCCATAAACCATCGAAGGGTTGCACCTTTCAGGGTGGTGGGAAACAATTTTAGCTTCTAGGAAGTAGTAGAGTAATCATAGCTTCTACAAAGCACATCAAAATCAAATAAGAATGCAAAGGGGTATTCATTGGTCAGTCCACGAAAGTTTGGTAGAGCATATGGGGGGATTTTCTTCATTTGCAATGTTCCACCAGTATATCTGATAGGGAATTCAAAGGTGATTGTATCCTCGTGGTTATTTCATGTTACTTCTTCTTATGGCATCTCAGGCCACCAAACAGGTAGTTCTTGTGCTACAGATGCGTCAAAGGTTGATACCATTATTGTTGGGTCTTGAATAAGATTGGTTTGGAATTCGATGTCAAGCTACCCTTCTACAGTAGGAGTAAACACTTCCTCTAGTGTGGTAATCTCTTCCTTGACTGGTTCAAGTATAGAAACCTTCTTAGGTCCCTCAGCTCTTATTCTCGAAGTTCCTCCTCCAACCTTCCCTACCAAGAGGTTAGTAGAGTGGGTGACACTTGCAACACTACTATATGGGGCAACAAGGTTGGGTTTCTTTTGAGGATTTTACCCCCACTACCCTTAGGCTTATCCATACAGTCTTTATCATTATAGAAATTAAAACTACTAAAATTTCCAACACGAAAAGGACATGTGGAGGCTCACTGGAGTATTTTGTGTAGGATTTTACCTCTTGTCTTACTGCTTCCACCTTCTGAGTCAAAAATATTGGTCCTGCAATAAAAAAAATAAAAGAAAACAATCCAAAATGTTGGGTTAATTATATAGTAGTAATTTGGTACAATAATTAATGAATATGGGTTTGTAGGCTTATGAAGCACTAGGAAAAATATATGCAGAACAATCTTAGAGATGCACCATTCCGATAAACTATGAAATAAATCCAATCTGATTGCTCATCTGACAGTGAACATTTTAAGGTTGAATTGCAGGTTGGATATAGGATTTTATACCGAATAGTACTCTATTGGATCCACTCTGTTAGTCATATTGAAAATCATTAACTTGAAAAAAAACACATATAAAAAACACTAATACATGTGATCAAGCTTATTCTCATGGGAAATTTGTCAATCAGTGAAGTGTGGCAATCGTCAATTGCAACAAATTGCAGTTCTAGACAATTCTTATCCATAGAATCATCAACTAGTCCGTCAACAATCAAGCATGAAGTTTCTTGTTCACATGCATTATTTGAAATACAACATAAATGAAACTGCAACATTAATAAACTAAACCTCACTACAAGATTCCATGAATATACCTACAAGAATTGAACATAATGAATTGATTACAATAACATAATTACAATTAAATCTAATGCAAAAAAAAAAAAAAACAATTAGGGCGCTACTTCTAAGATGAAGTGGGCCCTTCCTTCTCTCAAAAGTATGCTCACTAACACTTACGAACTCAACAACTCAACAATTATTGGCGTATAAACCAGTCTTTATATTCAAAAAGTAACATAGTACATGGATGTTTGAATAGAGTGTGATCTACCTCTTTAACCTATATCAATAAATCAAATATTATGTTCGAGCCTAGTTCCCTCTAATATTTATACAATGAAATTCAAATTAAATACTAATGGCCCTTTAACTTACAATCCCGTGTAATCCACTAAAGATATTCCATACATTACATTTTTAGTTTCAGGAAAGCTAATTGAACCAACAAATTCCATATAAGTAAATTCATTACGATTTCATGACTGGAGGCATGAAATCATAACAATATCATATGCACTACAGGAATAGATTGGATCGTTGACCAGCAATAACGCTTCTACAATTGGAGTGTTGGCCAATTTGGATAGTGGATACCCATGTGTACTTGATTCTCTCCATAACCCATATCTCTGAATTGGCTAGAACAACTGGAAAATGTCCCAACTATAGAAGCGACTACAACACCTATTCAACATATAACTACATAAATGTTCTAGTAATGTCATCATCTTCGAGTAATTAACACGTTTCATTCATTAAACAAGGAAGAAATGAAATACTTAGGCTAGATGATTACCTTTGAACCAAGAATGTGTTTGGAGACAAAATGGTGAAAGATATATCATTATAGGGTAATAAGGTGGAAAATGGCAAGGTAAATAACAAGATAAGGTTTTTTAGACTGTACCAAAACACATCAAAACTAGGACTCTACACTTTTGAATCACCCCAAACAAATCTTCTAATTAAATTTATGTCAATTGTATGTTACATGCCTTTAAAATGCTAATTTGGAGACTGTCTTGCTAGTCGATATTCCACCTAAGGTAACTTTGGAATTTGGGTCCCCATGAGTATGAAATCCTCTGTTGAATTATCCTGATATATTTTCTCTGCAGTTCCATAGGTTTGACCAAATTATGAAGTGCCAAGTGAATTTTATGGTAACCTTCCCAAAAATTGTTGTTTTTTTCTCTTTCAGGAGAGTGAACTTGTACAACATGCCACCTATCCACATTTTCTTATATAATTATGAAATTTGGAACTAAAAAACTATGGTCTATTTTCTTTCCAATGAAACTAGTGGCACTCAATTTTGATCTTTTGAGAATCAAATATGATTGTTTAACTGAAACACTTGTTTGAGACTAGTTTTAGGACTACTCAAACACCTTGACTTTCAAAACCCGTAACTTGGAAAATACAAAGAATCATAATATGAAATGTTTACCGCATAAATTTCACTATGTCTTCTCAATTAACTAAAAATTTCACAATTTGAAACATCTCCAAAAATAATTATAGCGAAAATGGTAGTACGATTCATTTTGAAGAAGTCAACCAAGGATTGTATGCTCTGAAACCAAATTTTATGAACCAAATTCCCCAAATAGTATAAAAATAGCAAGAAGAGGTAACTCCATGCCTTTAGAATGATAAATATTCAATGAATAAAAAACCACTTTGAGGGGGCAACCTCCCTTTACAATATATCGAATGCACAAGACAAGATGTCTATACAAATGAATCTTCTTTATTTTAAATAGGAGATAAAGTGAGCATGAGGTAACCTACCACTAAGTTGACCTAAAAATAAATAATATACTAATAATGAATGAGGCTTGGGGCCTTAACATAGTAAATTGGGACAACATTATCTTGCTCTCTAACATTTTGAAAACAACAAATGTGTAGAAATTTCTAAATTGTTGAGTTTTAATGCAAAACATAAATTTCACCTCTTAACAAGAGGTTTCTAAAATATTAAACCTATCATTTTTTTCCCTTAAGGATGTTCATAAATATAAACAAAAAGAAAAGAAACAACACACTGTATTTCAATTCTTAACAACTCCAATCCATTGGGTAATTCAAGAGAATAGATGTCAATGTGTTCTAATAAGTTTCATCCCTCTAGGGAAATCTTATCATGCCTATAACATATTTGAAAACATTTATGACAAGTGTAAATACAATAAAAAATATTCCCTTATATTATTCAATTATAATGTTAAATAACTTAAACATATTTACCCTTAACTTATGTCAAATCATCAAGACACATAGTGCTGGAAATTATAAACAATGAAGAATATAGATGGATAAAAATCAAATTTGTAATTTACACAAGTATTGGAAAACTAAAAAATTATTAAATATGCATAAATATGAAGTTAATTTACATCCCATAGCCTTATCCCAAGGCTGGTACAATCCTCTAGCTCTCCAAAACCTTTTCCCTGAAAAACTAAAGAAACCCTAGCTCACATCAAGGAGATCAAACAAACATGCATCACACAAACATGTCCTACGCAAGATGTCTCATTTTCTTCTTCACTTCAACTAGTACAACCTAGGGATTCATCTCAAAACCCTAATCTCTAAGGGATGAAATCATAACTCTGGTCTTTGAGATTCTCCAAGAAGCTCAAGAAACCCTAGTTACTATGAGAGAGAGAGATATCCAAGAGAAAGAGAGAGAGAGAAGTGGTGTGCTCCCCTTTATTACATATCTACATAAGAATGAAAAAGATTAATAGTGAGAGAATGACTCTCTCCTTCCTCTACATTTATGAGAGTTAAAGGAGGAAAAAATACATATGTGGGTCAATGCCCTTACATGCAACCTACAATAACACATGTAGGCTCACACATGTGGATCACTACACTCCAAGAGTATACATGTCAATATCCAAGGTGATGTCATCTACAAGTAAATATCCAAATGTAAGGGTGCTCTATGAGTTGTTTCCAACTCTCCTCCTACAAGCCTCCAAAGACTCCAACAAACCTCCTATGACATGTACTCCATTGGGTCCACTCACCCAACATGAACATTGTCACAACCTAGGCATCCTTGGGACAAATCCAATATTTCATGCAAGCATCCAATATACCTTGTGTTTTTTAAGGCTCAATTCCCTCCTCTGTGATGTAAAACACTTATCTTCCTAAGTAAGGAAGTCTCCGAGCAAGTAATCATATACACGTGGCCATCATGTAGAATGTCACCAAATATGTTAGGAGATCCATGATGTTCTAGGGAAGAATATCATGAAAGTGCTCAACTAAGGTCAAGAAACCACTAAGTAATCGATATCCAATGTGAAAATGCATCATAGGCCATCTCCCATGTGAAATCCCATCACAAACCATCGAAGGGTTAAACATAAATCATGTACCCCAAATCTCATGAAACACCCCCAAACATCGTGAACAAATGTTTTAGAATAGCCTTGAAAGAAATGCTCCCTCTTTACGAGGAAATTTCTTTCAACAACACCAGTCAAATCCCTTTGTAACCCCACCAAATCTACCACCAAAAAATATGTACCTTTTGTAGTCCTGAAATCAACCATTATCTCCTACAAAGGAATTATTACCCATGCTATCACAACATCTTGATCCTCCATAGAATACTAATCACCTATGAATATGAAGGAACATAACCCTATATCATACCCAATCTTACAAACTTTGTCATCCTCTAAGTCAATGTCATGGGGCCAAAATCAATAAACACCACATCATGAGCTATTCAAGAGACACTGCAAAGATAATCATATCTCTATACAAGACCAAGTTCTTGATCCTGAAACACCAAGCTCTTGGTATAGGTAACAACCTATGCAAGGTTATCAAAAACCTATAAACATGAGAATCCTATTGTGCACATCAAAACCTTTGGAAACTGAAGCAACAATAAGAACATGGTAAACTCCCTCATATGGAGAGAATTCTCTGGTAACTTGCGTAAGAGTCTCATAAAGGTTAACTCCCTTTGCCTAAGAGAATCCAACAACCATGCCCCTTTATTTATAATATCCCATCATTTGAAATTATGGAATCAATCCCAACATCATCCTCCATCAATGTATCACACCTCTCCTCCTTGAGACAACTGGAAGGTTCACATATGGAAGATACTAATGCAATGTGACTCACATGTCTCATATGACATATACATGCCCTCACTAAATATATACACACTCCTACCTTCTTTTTATCCTCCTTAAAACTATAAGACTCATCCATCCTCTCACTAGAATGTACGAGTGCTACTGGATCAAAAAATAACTTGTAAATGACACCCTCTCCCACCCCTCTTTCCAATTTCCTCATACTAGCTAGACTACAATCATTAATGGTGCATGGTTGTCCCTAAAACACAAATCTCCACTATACATATGTCACACAAGATATTGAAAGAATATGCATCTTCAACCTAGGAACAAACAAAATATCACTCATCTCAATAACATCACTTGAAGGCATTTGAAAGGAAATGGATCTAACCCCTCTCATGAGATAAGTAGCATCATCACCAAGTTCCACACTCATGCCTAACTCTTGCTCCTAAAATATATTGAATAATGACCTGTCATACATCATTTGTCTTGAAACTTTATTGTCCACATACCATCCAACACTAAACATGTTGTTAGAGGAAAAGAAAAAATCCATGAAAACGACAGTCTCAAACTAAGAGAGATCCTCCTCTATACCTACTGCAGTCGCATATTCAACCTATTTGATACCCTTTCCCTTCTTCTTCAATGGACATTGGCTAACATAATGTCCCATCTCATGACATCGAAAATGAAAACACTTCACCTTACTCAAGTCCTTCTTTCCTAAATCTATATATTCCTTCTTCTTATAGCCTCTCTTGCTACCCTTCTTTGTCTTCTCAATGAGACCAATATGATATACTTCCTTTTATTTCTCTGAATAAGACTACAATCTTATTTGTTCTTGCACAAGTTCAACCCAAAGTTTTGTAAAATTTGGCAAGGTATCTCAATCACAAACACCCAAAACAAAAGGTATCCAGGAAGGAGAAATTCATTTTAAAGCAATGGACACCAACTCCTAATCCGCCATCATTGTTCCAATGGTAGCTAACTAATCTTTCAATTAAGTGATCCTAGTCAAGTAGGTCACTATAGTATCTGTCTTTCTATTGTGAACAATTAAAAGTTGGTTTTGAAAGAGTATTTGTCTAGATGCACAAGAGTTTTGAAATAACTCAACCAATGATTCAAACATTTTCTTACCTATCTTCTTATCTGCAATGTGAGAGATGAAATGATCCTTCACAAAATAAAAAAAATGATTTTTTTCACTTTGGCTTCCTTCTTCTGATGAGAAACCAATTGTGATAGATTAGTGGGTTCTAGAATATCTTTCACAACATGCTCCCAAATATTGGCTTCCTCCATAAGAAACTAAATTCTAAGATTTTAAGGAATAAATTTGGAAGGTCCATCCAACTTGTCACACTCTCTAAGACTGAGAGTCACGTTACACGTCATGAACAAGTCCTCGAGTGCACAAAATCAGTAGTAAATGAAGTATACAAAACCCTTTCTAGTGTCCAAGTGCTTCTCCTAGGCAACCTAGGGTATCACACCCAACAACTTCAATAAGGTCAATTACCTTTCCCATGTATTCTCTAGCATAAATACCAACTCCCTCTTATATATAGAGTGATCTCAACCACAAAATCTCTAATACCTTGTAGAAAATTTTTAAGTGTTGAGTTTTAATGCAAAACAAATGTTTCACCTCTTAAAAATAAGTATTCTAGATATTGACTCTATGAATTTTCATCCTTAGTATTGTTATGAAATACAAACAAAAAACAACATAATTAGTGGACCATATTTCAATTTCTAACAACCCCAATCCACTAGGAAATCCAAGAGAAAAGATACCAATGTGCTCCAACAAGTTTGAACCTTCAAGGAAAATCTTATCATGCTTTTAACACATCTAAAAACACTTATGATAGTTGTAACAATAACATGAATCTACCCTTGTATTCTTTAGTTATAATTTTAAATCACTTAACATATTCACCCTTAACTATGTCGAATCAACAAGACATGTAGTGCTATAAATTACAAACTATGAAGAATATAAATGGATAAAAATCAAATATGCAATTTACACAATTATTGGGCAGCTAAAAACTTCATTAAAATGCATAAAGATGAATTTCATGTACATACCATAGCCATATGCCAAGGCCAATACAATCCTCCAGATCTCAAAAACCCTAGCTAGGAAAAACCAAGAAAACCCTAGCTCACACCAAGAAGATCCAACACGCATGTCCTTCAAGGCAAGATGTCTCCTCTTCTTCTTCACTTCAACAAGTATAACCTAGGGTTTCATCTCAAAACCCTAATATCCAAATATCCAAGGAACCAAATTCCAACCCTAGTCTTTAAGATGCTCCAAGAAACCCTAGCAACCACAAGAGAGAGAGGAGAAGTAGTATGCTTCTCTTGATCACATTTCTACACAAGAATGAACAAGAAGCAATAATTGATGAATGTTTCTCTCCTTCCTCTATATATATGATAGATAAGGGAGGCCAATATACATGTGGGTCAATGTCCTTACAAACAACCTAGAATAACACATCTAATCTCACACATGTGGAGAACTACACTTCAAGAGTCCATATGTCAAGGTCTAAGGTGACGTTGTCCACAAGAAAGACTCTAAATACAAGGGTTCTTGATGAGGTGTGTCCAATGCTCCTCATACAAGCGTCCAAGACTCCAATGAACCTTCTAAACCATTTACTACACTAGATCCACTCCCCCTACATGAGCATTGTCACAACCCAAGCATCCCTTATCCAACTTCAAGCCTCCATGAAAACATCTAAGCTACCCTATGATGTCCAGGGTCCAATGTCCTCTTTCGGGATGAAAAAATATCCTCCTCCTAAGTAGGGTTCTCTCCAATGAAGTAACCATATCCATGTGTCCCTTATGAAAAACATCACCAAAGCTATCAACATATATATCATTCCTTAGGGTAGAATATTAAGAAAGCACCCAGCTAAGGTAGAACAACCATTGAGTAAGACATCTCCAATATGAAAATCCATCGGAGACTATCTCCCATGTGCAAATCAATCACGAAACATCTAGGGGCTAAGCATACACCATGTACCCAAACTTCATGAAGCACCCCTAAACATGGTGTAAACAGTTTCATAGTAACCTCTAAAGCTAATAAATGTAGTTATTTTGATTAATGGTAAGCCAAAAAACATTGAGAGTTGTCCAACAAGGTTGATTTATCTCTTCTTTTTTATACATCCTACGAGTAGAAGGTTTATCTTCTACTCTATGCTACATAGTTGAAACATGAATTGCCAATGTAATGTCCCTTTCTGAGTGATCACTCAAGGAGGACGACTCAAGAGCCTATCTAATTCATGTAGGCTATAGTCAATAAAAAGAGAATTAATCAATTTAATTATTTAGTGTCATGGGTGAAAAAGCAAAATTAAAGGTGATATTGAGTAATTAAATTAAAAGGGTGTTATAAAGTGACTTCGAGAGAAATATTAAAATGAGACTTTACAAATTTACTTTATAATTAGATATCAATGAGAAAAAGGAAAAAGGTTATAAAAGTACAATGAGAGCTCATTCTCTCATTATTCATGATCATTTATCAAATCTTGATTTTTTTAGAGCTCTTGTAGCTTGTTGGCTTTGGGGCATGAAACCCTTAAACATATTGGGCTTAGTGGTTAAACTATCTACACTAGTTGATGTGTTGGAGAGATCATCCATATCTCTCACAGGTATTCAGTGTTGAAGCAAGGATCTACATCATTTTCACAATTCGTGGGACATATTCAAGGTTTAGGGTTTTGTGGAGGCTGCCTAACCTAGATCTTGAGCATTTTCAAAGTTTGTGAATATTGCACCATTTATTTGCATAACAAAATAGGTTGAATCCTTCACTATCAGATTGTGGAGGGAAGAAAGAGAGATCACACCCTATCACTATCAAATCATGACATCAAGTAAGGGGTTGAACCTTAGTTTACAACTGTAGGAAACACTAGAAGGGACTATCCCATCCCTTTTTGCAGGTCACACTCTTATTTAGTAGCAATATTCACTTGAGGGAGGTTGTACCATCTTTATTTGTAGTTCATGAGGGATTAAAAGAGGCCACACCCTTGTTGCAACACTTGGGTATCTCTAGAGAGGAGTTGCAACACTTTATTACAAGTCATCAGGTTTGAAGAAGGGCCGTGTTTTTTTACAAATTGTGTGGAAGTAAAAACATGGTCCATTCCTGCTATCTAAAATGGAATAAAGGGTCGTTGCACCAATTCTGGGTAGTTAGTATCATAGGCGAGAGGATCAAAACCTATATTGATGGTTTGTGGGTATTTTAAAGAGAGACAACACCATTAAAATATGTTTGTGGGGATCCTTATAGAGGCCACATCACTTTTGTTGGTTGTGAGCTTGAGGAAGAGGGAAATACATTATGTATTTCAGTTTGTGGATTTGAGGAGGGGCCACATTACCTTGTTGTCGGTTGAGGAGACTTAAGGAAGGGCCACACACTTTATTATATTTTGCAGAGGAGGTTGTATTTACTTGTTGTCCAAGAGGGTCATTCACAAGTTGGAGTTAAATAAGAGATGTGGTTTATATATGACTATATTTGTTGGTATCTTTGTTATTATATCAGATCTAATGAGTTTATAGACATATCCATTATATGTATTGTTGCTTTTGTATTAATAAAATAAATCCTTATGTGTGCCAAAATTATTGTGGGCATTATTATGAAATTGCTTGGAGGAATAGATCTGAAATTGTCGGTGTGCCAAAAATATTGTAAACTGTTTGAAAAAATATCTCTACCAAACAGTTTGAAAAAAAATCTAAACCAACAGTAAATCTAAAACACATTAGCTTCCTTCTAACCATTTGAAAAAATTCCTAATCCATATCAACAAACTAGTAAAGGGATACTACAGTGGTAGCAAAGCTGGTATTCCTACCATCCTATGAGTGCATGCTTTAATGTTCCCCGGGGATGGGGACTACATTACATACAAGAGACAAAGAGGTGTTGGTAACATATTTCATTTAGAGTTTGAGTCAGAAGAAAAGGGAAGCATGGGGGACATAAATGCATAGCCAGAGGACAATGCTTTGAATATTCTGAATGACTTGGTAAGGTGACACAACTAGTTGGTTGAGCTTCTCACCCAACTTGTGACAAATAATCAAGGGAACCAAAACAATGCAAGAAATAATGGTTCGGAAAGGGAAAATGGAAACCATGGTAACAATGGGAACCATGTTTAAGGGATAAAAACTCATGTCCCTACATGGAATAACATTGGGTCTACTAGTAGGGTGACTCCAAGACCTCTATTACCTCACTTCTTGGAAGGATAACAAACTGAAAAGTAGGGATAACAAGGACAAGGGAAATATTTTATTGATTATTTGAGGGAGTATTAGATTCTTGTTGATGAGTTCCAGGAATCCATGTCTTTGTAATATTTATGTACTATCAAGTACAAGAATAGGCCTAGAGATTACAACAAGGGTCCATGGAGTTGGGAGCTTCAACGGAAGGTTGGGAAATTTTCCATCCTTTACTTTGATGGCTCTAGAAAATGCACTGCCAGAGCTTAGGTTCAGAAGTTGGATACGTATTTCCAACTCAATCCCATGATGGAGATAGAGGCCATAAAGTATGCTACCTTGCATTTGGATGGAGAGGACCACGAGTAGTGGAACCATGGCCTAGTCATGTTGGGGCATGTCAGTATTACATCATACTTGGAATTCACATAGAATCTTATGGACCGATTTGACAAGAAGAACCCATAGTTGCACTTCAAGGAGTTAACACAGCTTAGGAAAAGTGGGACAATAGATGCTTACATTTAAAACTTTCAGAGGATCACAATCATGGTGACAGATGTGTCTGAGCATAGGTTTATTATGATTTTCACTGAAGGGCTATATGAACCCCTACGTGGTTGGGTTAATGCCTTCAAACTAGGATCTCTACAAGATGCCATCATTAGAACATGAGACATGGAGTACATAGACCCAGAGAATAAATTTCCTTCTAAAATTCTCATTCCCCAGGAAAACAAAGACAAAAACCCTTAAGGAAGGAGTGGTATGGGAGAGACATATTAGATGATGAGACTCAAAAAGAGTTGAGAAGGAGGAAACTTTGTTTCAGTTGTAAGCAACCTTGGGAAGCATGCCACATGTGCATGCGAAAGGGTAAGGTGCATTACATAGAGGTGCTTTCAGATAGTGAGGGGGGAAAGAGGTAGGACATGCTCAATGTAGAGAGCATAGCAATACAGATCAGGAGAAACTATATGTGGAGGCTAAAGGTCGGACCATTTCCACTCTAATAGGTGTTCCTAGATTTCACATTTTCAAGATCCATGGGGTATTGCAAGGATATTGTGTCACAGTTACGATTGATGGTGGGGACAACCACAACTACTTTCACTCAACTTTGGTAGCTAGGAGAGGCATTCCTATAGAGGACATTGAGGGGTTGGATTTAGTAGTAGTTGGTTAGCATAGTATGGCTGCACACAAAGGTTTATGTGGTTGGATATGATGTTGGGAAACTACACTATGACAAATGAATTCTATGTAGTTGATCTTGTAGATACTAGTGTTGTCTTGGGTGTTTAGTGGCTTATGTCCCCAGGAAAACATTATGTCAACTACAAAACAATGGAGCTAAAATTCAGGACAACGGATGGTAAGAGGGTGTTTCTAAGGGGCATGGCCAATATTGGTGCTCCTAAGGTTTTTTAAGCCAAACAAATGGAGGGAATATCCAAACGCATGGGTGTTGATTACATAACATAATGTATTATTACATCCAAGAAGTCTTCAGATAGTAGCTATCCTTATCATGGAGACATGCAAACATTGTTGAGAAAACATGACCGCATTTTTGGGAAGACTCCTCTAAGGAGACCTCCTGATAGAGGTTTTGAGTATACCATTGAGTTTGTTTTACCCAGGATCAATGATTTGATATATGAACTTCATGGTGTGGTATACCACACTAAGATTAACTTATATGTGGGGTACCATCAAATCAAGATGAGAGAGAAGGATGTGTATAAGAAGGTTTTCAGGTGTCACTATGGGCATCATGAGTCTTCGGTCATGGCATTTGAATTGGCTAACATCCATAATACCTTCCAACAATGTATGACTCAGGTATTCATTCTACAATTGAGGAAAATTGTTTGAGTTTTCTTTGATGACATCTTGATCTACAGTAGGGCATGGGAGAATCACTTGAAGCACATAGATGAGGTGCTTGGGATATTTGAGCAACATTATTTTACTCCAAGGTATCAAAATGTGAGTATGGTTTGATTGAAACTTTGTATTTTGGGTAGAAGATTGATGCTCATAGAGTTAATGTTGACAAGAAGAAGCTCAAGTCAATTCAGGATTGGCCTAGACCAAGGAATTTGTCACATTTGAGAGGGTTTGTGGGATCACATGAAACATCTTTTTGGGTTGAGACTATTTATAGAGTGAATAAGTTGAATAATTTCTTGATTGCATTTGAAAATATTCCTTCAAGGTCTCTCTTGACTAAAGTGAATGTTAAAGGATAAGTATTGATGTTTTTGAATGAATATGTTAAAGCAAAGAAGGGTATGCAAGACCAAGGGAAGTTTGGACATAAGGAGGACCAACATACTATTTCATCATAAGAGCCACCTATGCAATATATATCAAATTCAAAGCGTGATAAAGAGGCTGAAAATTTTATAGCTTTGCCTGTAGATTCCAAAGCTACTAAAGGAACAAAGTTATATGAAAATTATGTTTCCATTTACATCCCCATAGTAGCCCCAAATATTGTCAAGAAACATGAATGTAATGGCCCATATATTTATGAATTCATAGAGGACATTGAGCAGGGAGAATATGAAAAGGATTATGCGGGTTTCCTAGCCCCATTCCAGTAATGGTAGATCATATGGCTACCGAAAAACAAAGCAGAGGAGAAAATTCAGTGAATATAAAGGCTTCCAAGGTGACAATGAATACAAAGACTGCCAAGGTAAAATCCATGGAAATTTTGAAGGCCCTTAAGGATAACTTGCAATTACTTGAGGACAATCAATCTCAGGGAGGGAGGACCGTACTGTCCCTTTTTTAGTGATCACTCTAGGAGGATGACTCAATAGCCTATCTAATTCTCGTAGGCTATAGTTAGTAAAAAGAGAATTAATCAATTTAATTATTTAATGTCACTTGGGTGAAAAAGCAAAATTAAAGGGGATATTGAGTAATTAAATTAAAAGGGTGTTATAAAGTGAGTTTGAGAGAAATATTAAAAGGGCGTTTTATAAAGTTACTTTATAATTAAATATTAGAGAGAAAAAGGAAAAGGGTTATAAAAGTACAATGACAATTCATTCTCTCATTATTCATGATCATTTATCAAATCTGGAATTTTGGAGAGCTCTAGTAACTTGTTGGATTTGGGGCCTAAAACCCTTAAGAATATTCGTTTCGGTGGTGAAACTATCCACCCTAGCTGATCGGTTGGAGAGATCATCCAAATTTCTCATACGTATTCACAGATGAAGCAAGGATCTACATTATTTTCACAATTCGTGGGACATCTTCAAGGTTTGGGGTTTTGTGGAGGCTTCCTCACCTAAATCTTGAGCATTTTTAGATTAAGGTTGTACCATTGACTTGCAGAACACAAGAAGTCGAATCCTTCACCATTGGATCATGGAGGGAAGAAAGAGAGATTGTACCCTATCACTATCGGATCATGGCATCAAGTAAGGGGTTGAACCTTGGTTTGCAGTTGTAGAAAACACTAGAAGGGATCGTCCCATCCCTTTTTGCAGGTCACACTCTTATTAAGCAATAGTATTTTCTTAAGGGAGGTCACACCATCGATTAAAATAGGCCACACCCTTGTTGTAGCACTTGGGTATCTCTAGAGAGGGGTCACACCACTTTATTATAGGTCGTAGGGTTTGAAGAAGGGCAAATTTTGTTTACAAATTGTGTGGAAGTCAAAACAGGGTCCATTCCTACTATCTAAAATGAAATAAAGGGTGGCTACACCAATTCTAGGTAGTTTGTGTCATAGGAGAGAGGATCAAACCATATTTTGTTGGTTCAAGAGTATTTTGAAGAGAGATGACACCATTAAAATATGTTCGTGGGGATCCTTAGAGAGGCCACATCACTTCTATTGGTCATGGGCTTGAGGAAGAGGGAAATACCCTATGTATTTTAGTTTGTATATTTGAGGAGGGGCCACTTTAACTTGTTGTCAGTCGAGGAGACTTAAGGAAGGGCCATACACTTTATTATATTTTGCAGAGGAGGTAGTATTTACTTGTTGTCTAGGAGGGTCATTCAGAGGTCAAAGTTAAATAAGAGATTTGGTTTATATCTGACTGTATTTGTTGGTATCTATGTTATTATATCAGATCTAATGAGTTTATAACCATCTCCATTATATGTATTGTTGCTTTGGTATTAATAAAATAAATCCTTCTGTGTGTCAAAATTATTGTGGGCACTATTGTGAAATTGATTGGAGGAATATATATGAAATTGTTGGTGTGCCAAAACTATTGTAAACCGTTTGACAAAATATCTCAACCAAATTGTTTGACAAAAACTCTAAATCAACAGTAACTCTAAAACAAATCAGCAGCCTTCTAATTGTTTGACAAAAGTCCTAATCCATATCAACAAACCAGTAAGGGGATATTGCAACCAATGGACTTGAGATAACGCCTGGAATATGATGCATGCATCAAAATTTTGTTGATGACACTATTTATATGGAGAATAATTTAAATGTAAGATAAAGAGTTAAAGGATAGATCTAAGCATCTTCTACAAAGCCTCTAGAGTTAAAAGAAAGTTTCAAAAAATCTAAATTATGGTAGTTTACACTTAATCGATGATTGTGTAGAATTTGGTAGGTATACAAGAGGTGGATCTCCTCTCAAAAGATAAGTTATTAATAAATTAATGTGTATTTATATAGGCCTTTTAGGATCTAATCCTTTTGTTGGACAAACTCCAAAGCATTGTGGAAGCTTCATCAATAATAATGTATCTCAACTTCACATACAATTTTTTCATCCTAAAGGCTATTCTTAGTAAAATGAATTGAATTTGCTCAATTATTCATACTTATGTTTAAAACTTATTCATATATTCATCGACTCTTCAAAATACTTAATCACAAATTTAAAACATGTACTTGATCTATCATAGTGTTATATACATATTGAAGTTAGAATAAAAACAAACCGTAAATAACAACTCATGATTATTAAATGACATGACTATTTAAAAAGTAACGACTCTCATTCATTTTCCCATGTAATATATAACCGTGGGCCTTTTGTAAACAAATATACCATCATCAAATATATTTTAAAACATATTATATATAAATATTTTTTAGTCTTGTGATTATCATGCTTATTTTCCCAACATTGGTATCGGAGCAACTCGTCCTCGTGTACCCTCGCCAGGTCCACCATTCACTTCACCACTCCTCTTTTGTTGTGTACCACCACTCTTCCACATCCAATTCTAGCATCCATGTTCCAGTGCACATCCATTTCTAGTCCACATTCGTTTATGTTTCCCGTGCAAATCCATTTCTAGTTCCTCCGCATTGTCGTTCACATCCATTTCCATTTCCCATGCACATCCATTCTTAGTTTCTTTGCATTGTTGTTCACTATAATCCGCACACCCCAGTCCGCACCACCAATCTATGTCCCAAACCTTGTCCAACAATCAATGTGTGACTTTGGCATGACCTGGGTGTACTATATTATCTTGTGTACACATTTTTTGAGCCTTGCTTGCCTCCTCCACATCCACCACCACCTGCCCCACCTCCACCGCTCCACCTCGCCAAAATTACGCATAAATATACACCTCAAACCACTAGAAGTTTTACAAATCTAAAAAAATAGTTGGAACAAATAGAAAAGGAATTCAATACACTCAAAGATACAGTAAAAAAAAATCATGATAATCTAAAAGATGAGATGAAAAAAAGTAATGATGCACTCAAGCAAGAGATAACACAAAATCTTAAAGGTGAAATTATGGCAGAATTCAAGGTCAAAATGCAAAAAAACACAGACGTCATGAAGCAAGATCAGGATCAAAAGTATAAATACATGAAGCAAGATCAGGATAAAAAACATGGCGAGCTTGTAAAAATATTAAAAAATCAAGGCTCTCGATGTTGTAACAAGCAAGGGAATACTTCAAGATCATCTAGATCTTCAGCACCACCACCACCTCCACCACCGCCACCGCCCTATAATCCATTAAGATTCCCCAATATCAACCCTTCATGATCTACCCACCCAAGACCAAAATAGAACTTTCAAAATACAATGGAAGTGAGAATCAATGTGTGGTATGGTTTAATAACGCCAAAGAGTATTTCAATATATATAACATTACAATAGATGAAGAAAAAGTATAATATGATTCCACGCAACTATAAGGTGAAGCATACAATTGTTGTACGTGGTGGAAGAAATAAAATCACTCGTACAACTTACATTCTTTTAAAAACGATGTTTTTAAGAGATTCTAGGGAATCACTGAAAACAAATTCCTTTTGAAACTCACCAAACTACAACAAAAAGGAAGTGTCGATGAATTCACGCATCAATGGGAAGCTCTTTCCACATGAGTATTGAGGCTATCTACAAATAAAATACTCCAATCTTATATGGGAGGTCTTAAACCGCATATCCAACATGAATTAAAAATGCATCATGTTTCGTCCATTGAAGTAGCAAGGCATAAAGAAAAAGCAACAAAAGTCAATCTTGAAGGATTCCAATCAAGATCTGGAAAATATTATTCAAGAAAGAATGGACCACAAACCACAAACACAGATAAAGATAAATACATACATCCACATATACGAGACGATAAAAGAAGTTTGGAAGCTCAAAGAATGAAAGAAGGAAAATG
>ML828272.1:53152-67503 GCA_009831015.1 Picea engelmannii
TCCTTCTAGCCTATAAAAGAAGGGGTAGGGGTACCATTTGGAAGAGGAAGAATATAGCGAATAAACTCTACCCATTTGCCGAATCCATTGTCCCAACCCTTTAGCCTTTCCTCAAGCCAAAGGATAATTAACACAAAGTAGTTGGAGGACAGAAGAGGAGGAGCCCAGGATTAGGATCAAGGAGCAGTGACCGGTCTCGACTTTGATTGTAAGTTGATTCATTTTTTCAAATAATAAAAGAACACTTTTCCCGTCCCAATGCATGAGTTATCTATGGTTTGTTTAATTTATGCTTAATTTCTAACCCTCAAGTAGGAAAGTAGCATGCATGCATAGTTGTTTGTCTTGATTGCAGGTTATCTTTGGAAGGAGCAGTGCAAGCGAGCGGACAAAAAGCGCAATGGAGGATCTACACCAAACATCAGTAACAAGGTTAGTATTTTCTTTCCATGCATGTATTGTGAAAGAGGGGTTTAAGTTTCGGGTGGTAGGTTAAAAAGTAATTTCTTTACGGTCAAAATCTGCATGCAAGTCTGACCCTAGTTTGCTAGTCCGTAGGGTATTTTTCCCAACAACAAGTGGTTGAAGTGTCCTTTTGTTCACCTTTTGAAAAAATTATGAAGAGGATAAATGTTGTAGTATGATATATTATATTTCAACACTATTTAGGTGGGATAGTAGTCGGAACTACCTCTGATATCCTATAGAGATGACCCCCCAGAGTAACAATGAAACAACGAGGTCAAGACTCATAAATAACATGGTGCTTCCACATATATGGCTGGCCCAAAAGAACATCACAAACATCTAGTGGGGAAACATCACATAATACCTCATCCTTGAAGGGATTGATACCGCATGAGAAGCGACACTACTGGCTTACATGAATATCTCATCCCTGGAGAAGCTACCAGATGTTGTATGGCTACAGGTGTGGTGTTGTCGATAATACCAACTATTTGATGACCTCTAATGAGATGAGGTTCTTTTGGCTTCCACTATTAACAATAAAATATAGAGTGGTCCCATTCACTCAAATTTGTGAATGAAAAAGGCGCTCCCCCTCTTCATGATCTGCTAGTTATTCTAGTTGAATTGTTGTGGTCACGACAATAGTAGTGGTGTCTACATCGATGATATGTCTTCTCCCATTATTTTCTGAATTATGGTTCGACTCCTTTTATTTGATCTCGACCACCAATGATTGTTTTGAGAGACATTCATCAGTGTTGTGCTAGGGGATTTTGTGGAAATCACACCCCTTTATATTTTTCTTCTTCATATTTCTGTTACCCTTCTTTTCCTGTGGCTTGGACTGGTTTTCTGGAGGTTGGTTGTTAGGGTCATCTTTACCATACTTTGGTTTTTGTGGATTTGAAAACCCGAACTCCTGTTTGTTCTGGTGCCTAATTTTTTTCTCGATTTTGACAACATATTGATAGGCATCTTCCAGTGATGAGATGTATAGAAAATACATTTCGGTTTGGATGTACCTATGTAGAGCCCCACAATATTTCAGAACTAGATGTCACTTGAATTATTTGATACCTATCTTGGTGCACAAGGTATGGAAAGTGTTTGTGAACTATGACACTATTTGGCCCCTCTCTTGCCATAGTGTGGTCCATCTCATGTATTAGTCGTCATAGTTACCAACAGGTTAATATTGTTCCTTGAATGCATCCACAAAAAATTCCCAAGTAGGCTCGAGCCCATATATTCTAGATTCCTCTGTGGAAATTTTCTCCCAGTAAGTTTCCCACCAATGTTTGACATGGGGAAGATCCTTAAGGAGTGCGAAGGTGATATTTTCTCCGTCGAAAAAATTGTGAATAGAGAAATAACCTTCTAGTAGATTCAACCATTTTTCTAGGGCATCCACATCTATCTGACCTTCAAATAAGAGAATATCAAAACTAACTTGCACATTTAACGCAGAGGTGCCTCCAAAGTGGCCTCTTGATGAATATTCACATGTTGTTATTGACATACATTGAAGGACGTGGAAAACATCCTCCATCATTTCATCCCTCTGTCGCATGAGAGCTTGCTCAAGAAATAAATTAATAGAATCTTCTTCTTTGTCATTTTTATTTTCTTCCACCATGGAGGTTTTATTGGGTGTGAAAGATCAATTTTCCTCAAGAGAGACAATATTGAGACCCAACTTTCGATACTCAGGCCTCGTTGGGAACATGCACTGAAAAATGATCAAGAGCAACTTGCTTTGATACCATTGATCGAGATTATTTTTGGCATGAAATGAGAGAGAAGATATAATAAATAAATGTACAAAGATATAACAATAATATAGCATATATATATCAGAGATATAACCATAAACAAAATGATACAATAATACACAATTTCTAGTAATGAGCAAAATGTACAGAAGGATACAATAAGGAAGAGATCAATACTCCTAAAAAATATGATGCAGGTCCTTCGTTTGTAAAAAGTGAAAACAAGTCTGACACAAGTCCTTCAGTTGTAAAGGATGAAAACAGGTCTGACACAAGTCATTCATTTGCAAAAGATGAAGACAGGTTTGACACAAGTCCTTCATTTGCAAAAAGTGAAAGCAGGTATGACTCAGGCTCTTCACGTTCAATAAATAAAAGAAACACTACAAAATTTAGAAGATCAGATCATGAAGACATACATAAGATGTTCATAGACCTCAAAGCAATTTTAGAAGCGAGACACCTTCATGGATGAATCAAAGAAGGTATGAGAGTGTCTCTAACGATTATTGTTTTTCTTGTAATGAATATGGTCATAAAGCCTTGGATTGTAGGCATCATGGAAGAAAACAATTTGGTGGGTTCAACAACAATATAAGATGTTGGAACTGCAATCATGTTGGACATATTGCTGCACATTGTTACACTATGAGATGCTATAGTTGTGGTAGATATGGTCAAAAAGCCTAGGACTGTTGGAACTCAAGAAGACAACCAATAAGAAATGATTCACACAATATGAAAACAAGAGTAAATAGGAAGACATGGAAAATAAAATCCCAAGTACCAAATATGAAAGATGAGGAAAATATTGCTCCTGAAATTAATGAAGTTAATGATAGGAGTTTGGAGGATAAAACTTCTAATAAGGAATATTCTCAAAACAAGGATAAAAAATCTTATGGTTCACATAATAATGACGTTGATGATAAATATCCAATGGTATAACAACAAGAAGAATTGAGTGATGATTATGTCAGAAATATTTCAATCCTATTTTAAATGGTACACTAAAACGCCTTCTAAAAGAAAAATTAAAAAAAAAGGGTGATCTCTGTCCAAGAAAGCTACAAAGACTATGCTTAATGAAGAAAATTATTTGATGGATTTTCCATCAGATAGTATTGATATTGGAGAGAGGTTGTAAGCACACGAGTACTCATATTGAACAGAGGCCAACTCAGGATTAATAGTAGTAAAACTCTTTGTGAAACCTGTTTTGGAAGAGCTCATTTGGTAAAATACTTCAAGGTCTTTGGAAGTAAGGGTTACATCAAAAGACGTGATGAGAATTTCGAAAATGTGATGCTAGATTTGATGAAGGTATCCTTATTGGATATGCTTCTACTAAGAAATCATACAGATGCTACGATATTAGGAATCATAAGATTGTTGAGAGTACAGATGTCAAGGTGGATGATATAAAAACGAATTGATATCCTAGTTAGAGATCGATGAGAATTGATGGACAGATCCAAGAGTTGTTTGAATAAGATGAGCTACAATTGCACAGTGTTCCAGTATCCACAACAAAAATGCTCTTATGTAAAACATTATGTACATGACATCCTGTAGAGATAACAAGAAGAGAGGGCCTGCCAGAAAGATCTACCCTTTTAGAAACAAAGGGGGAGAACAATCAGTAAAAACTCGAGGGAATTTTTGGTTAGTAAATAAGAAAGTAATTGGATTAAGTTTTGAAAAGACTTGATCACTACAAAAATTTAGTATCTAGAAAGACTACTCATTTAGAAACACAAAAAATCCCAATCAACTGAGATATGAAGTTAGTAAATTAATAGTGGATGAAACCTTGAGGAAGAGCTACTTTTCAACAAAGGGGGAGATTAGTCAGAACCAGAGAGATAGCATATTCACAGGGGGAATCATTCAACTATGACTGGTAGAACATGTTTGTAGGAAGAGTTACCCAAGTTCAGTCTGGTCAGTAACATATAGAGTTACCAGTGGTAAGAGAAGTACTTATACAGATAGATCATAGGAGAAGAAACCCTTTGCCATTGATGTCAAAGGGGGAGAGAAAATTCATAAAAGGAAAAAATTCATAAGAGGAAAACATCAACATAGGGGGAGTTTTGTATATGAAGTTAGTGTGTTGACCTCAATGACAAAGGGGGAGATTGTTGGAAATATTGTCATTGATGTCAACAGTCGATATGATGATCTTTTTTTTAATGACGAATTATCACAGATAAGATTGTCAATGATGTCAACAAGTATATCAGTTAGCAAGAGATGTCTTACAATGTGCATAGATCGAAAGAGTGAATAGGAGAAGTGAATAATTGAAAGATCAAAAGATTAGGAGGAATAGCACCTTGCACATAGAGGAAATCCATGACTATTTTTTATCACGATAGGAAAAAAAATGATTCAATGATCAAAATTTATGAAGGAAGAACAGATTGTAGAGATGTCATCAAGATTAGTGAACATATCATAGCCGTTGATCATTCTGAAAATATCACAGCCATTGATCGTTACAAAAGGATCATAGCTGTTGATCATTCCGAAAGCATCGGGACCGTCCATTGTCAAGGATGGCACGTGGCGAAGGGTCATCGTTTCGCTGACTCGAAGAATGGAAAAGTCAAACGTAAATGTTTTGGGAACTCGCAATATGCAAGGTCGCGAAAATATTATAATCGTCAGATTTAGAGGACATACAAGGATCGTTAGATCTAGGAGAAGTTACATGGTAGTTAGCTGTGAGTTCCTTTGGAACTCGGGAATTAGAGGATTTGGAGTGTCGAGGAGTCAAGGATCCTGAACTCGCGAAGTCTGAAATTCTGAAGATATCCTAGCCGTCAGTTGAAAGGAGAACATGTGGCACTAGATCAACAAATTCAGGGATTCATGATTCAGAGGAACAATGACGAGAGTTGTTTGAAATCCCAAAATGCGAAAATGAGAAACACTCAGCCCGGGGTCATAACCCGTGGTCACATGTAAAATGGGTTGTGTAAGAAGAGCTAGCACGTTTAGTCGGGATTTCGCCCTTTCGAAGATTGGGAGGTTGGATATAACATACAACAAACTAACCTAAAGTCCAAAGCCCCGAATTCGAGGAAGCAAGACATGTTGACAGACCACGTCAGCAGAGCAGGTCATCTATGACATGTGGCACAGTTAGATAGTGACAAGTGTCAAAGTAAAATTCGACATTTCAGGTACGTGAAAATCATGAATATGAGTGACACGTGACAACCACTCGGCTTGTGAAATGTCATCAAGTGATGTAAGCAACTACATCACTCCAAGAGTTTTTCTTCAGGATTTTTACCATCATTACTCACCCAATGCCCTGAAGTCCTGAATGACAAAAGGATGAATGGCCGAAGTCGTGAAGAGCCGAAATGCTGAAAGGCCAAAGTCGCGAAGTCCGAATGTTGAAGTGATGAAGAGCCTAAGGGCCGAAGTCATGAAGGCCGAAATGCTGAAGGGCCTAAGAGCCAAAGTCAAGAAGGACAGAGTCTTGAAGTCCTGAAAGATGAAATTGCAAAAGGGACATGCGTTAGTAGATTGACATCTTCTGAGATTTGACATGCTGGAAATCACAAAGTGCCGAAATTATGACAGCCGTCCATCTCGATGAATGATTAAGCCATAGCCGTCGGATTTAGCAATGAAAGTATGAGTTTAAGGTTAAAGTTGACCATTGATTGGTCTCTGTAAATATAAACATGAACCGTCCGATTATTTCGGCGATATCGTAATCGTGAGTTTTGTAATGTTGTAAGTCAGGAAGACTCGAAGTTCAAAGTGTCAAAATCCCATCATCCATCCATATCACTAGAAGATTGACTCGTAACTATTGAAATCAATAAATTCTCTAGGGCTTGTCTCTCCTAATGTGAGGTCACCGCTATTGGTCATATGCTATAAGAGTTTAAGAGGGATATTGTAATATGTCACTATAGTTGCTAAAGCCCGTGGTTTTGTAATGCAGGGTCTTATGTGATGGCATGAAGGAAGCGCCTTCAGGGAATCCGGTCTCTGTAAATATAACAGAGATTAGGGATCGAGTATAAAGGATTAAATTGATCGATAACTCTGATCAATTTATGACAAAAATGAACCGACACACAGTCATGATTAAAAGAGAATAAATCATGAAAATATGAATAAAGAATAAAAAGGAAAAATGATATTAATTAAAGTTTAGATTATTATTTTAAATGAAAAGGTACAATGGTTTAAATAAAGGGACACGGTTTTTTAAATTTCACACTAGTTTAAAGATTATATAAACGAGAAAAAGTGGTGAGAAGAAAGTGTCTCTGCAGTTCAGAACAGAAGTTCAAAAGCCGAAGCAGATTCCAAGAAGATATCAGAGGAAAGGAAATGTGAATTACAGAGAAGATGAAATGTGGTGATGAGTGTCTTATCATATACCTGTGATCATAATATAGAGTTGATTCTATAATGGATCACTACTACTGGAGTTGAATAAACTCTAGTTGGATAGACTGGGTTCTATCAACAAGATGGGTCTTGGTTGAGAGTTGGTGCTCTCTGAGGGGTTGGTGCTGAATCATTTAGTTGGTGCTAAAAGAAAATCCTCTTTCACATATATTCATATTACTATGTTCATATTATATAAAAGCTTATACAAATATCCGGTGTCTCTGTGTCCATTGTGATTATGATTTAATTGTTATTATTCTATTCAATTATGTTTTAATTGGTAACTTGAAAGAAGAAAAAGTTTAAAATAGTCCACAGACTAATTCACCCCCCCCCCTCTTAGTGTGGGCTGTGTGTTCTTCAATTGGTATCAGAGAAAGGTTCCTTGAAACACAGTTTAAACACTGGAAGGCAGATCCTGAAGAAATGGGTGGATAGATGGCTTTCTCCACAAATGAAAACAAAAGTTGTTGATCTAACAAAAGAAAATGAAGAGAAAATCAACTATCTGAAAAAGGAAATCAATCAAGCAAAAGAAGAAAAGACGGAAGACGATGTCTCAAGAAAAAACATTGCAGATCTAAAGGTACTAAGGGAAAACTATGTCAATCTTAAAATCCAACTTGAGGAAGCCAAAAGAAGAGAAGAGGTGGTAAGGAATCAATTGGACAAAAAGGGAGAATCATGTCATGAGCTGGAAGCAAAAGTTGTGAATATTATAAAGAAGGTTGAGAAGTCATACACCCAAAACAAGTTCTTGAATAGCGCCATGACCTTGGATGAGATATTGGATATTCAGAGATCACCAAATGATAAATATGGGCTTGGATACAACAAGGAAGAAATCAGTACTCCTAAAAAATCTGATGCAGGTCCTTCAATTGTAAAAAATTAAAACTCTGACACAAGTCCTTCACTTGTAAAGGATGAAAATAGGCCTGACACAAGTCCTTCATTTGCAAAAGATGAAGAAAGGTTTGACACAGCTCCTTCATTTTCAAAAAGTGAAAGCAGGTATGACTCAGGTTCTTCACATTCAAGAAATAAAAGCAACACTACAAAATTCAGAAGATCAGATCATGGAAGACATCCAAAATCTATTCATAGACCTCAAAGCAAGTTCAAAAGAGAGACACCTTCATGGAAGAATCAAAGAAGGTATGAGAGTGTCTTTAACGGTTATTGTTTTTCTTGTAATGAATATGGTCATAAAGCCTTGGATTTTAGGCATCATGGAAGAAAACAATTTGGTGGGCTCACCAACAATATAAGATGTTGGAATTGCAATCATGTTGGACATATTGCTGCACATTGTTACACTATGAGATGCAACAGTTGTGGTAGATATGCTCACAAATACCATGACTGTTGGAACTCAAGAAGAGAGTCAATAAGAAATGATTCACACAATATGACAACAAGAGCAAATAAGAAGACATGGAAAATAAAATCCCAAGTACCAAATAAGAAAGATGAGGAAAATATTGCTCCTGAAATTAATGAAGTTAATAATAGGAGTTTGGAGGATAAAACTTCTAATAAGGAATATTCTCAAAACAAGGATAAAGAAGCTTATGGTGCACATAATAATGACATTGATGATGAATCTCCAATAGTAGAACAACAATAAGAATTGAGTGATGAATATGTAGTAAATATTTCAATCCTATTTTAAATGGTACACTGAAATGCCTTCTAAAAGAAAAATTAAAAAAAAAAGGGTGATATCTGTCCAAGAAAGCTGCAAAGACTATGCTTAATGAAGCAAATTATCTGATGGATTTTCCATCAATTAGTATTGATATTGGAGGGAAGTTGTAAGCACATCAGTACTCATATTGAACAGAGGCCAGCTCAGGATTAATAGTAGTAAAACTCTTTGTGAACCTTGTTTTGGAAGAGCTCATTTGGTAAAATACTTCAAGTTCTTTGGAAGTGAGGGTTACAACAAAGGCGTGATGAGAATTTAAAAAATGTGATGCTATATCTGATGAAGGTATCCTTCTTGGATATGCTTCTACCAAGAAATCATATAGATTCTACAATCTTAGGATACATAAGATTGTTGAGAGTAGAGATGTCAAGGTGGATGATATAAAAACGAACTGGTATCCTAGTTAGAGATCGATGAGAATTGATGGATAGATCCAAGAGTTGTTTGAATAAGATGAGATACAATTGCACAATGTTCTAGTATCCACAACAACAACCCTCTGATGTAAAAAATGATGTACATGACATCCTATAGAGATAACAAGAAGAGAGGGCCTTCTAGAAAGATCTACCCTTTTAGAAACAAAGGGGGAGACCAGTCAGTAAAAACTGAAGGGAAGTTTTGGTTAGTAAATAAGAAAGTAATTGGATTAAGTTTTGAAAAGACTTGATCACTACAAAAATTTAGTATCTAGAAAGACTACTCATTTGGAAACATAAAAAATCCCAATCAACTGAGATACAAAGTTAGTAAATTAACAGGGGATGAAACCTTGAGGAAGAGCTACCTTTCAACAAAGGGGGAGAGTATTCAGAAGAAGAGAGAGAGCATATTCACAGTGGGAGTCATTCAACTATGACTGGCAGAACATGTTTGTAGGAAGGGTTACCCAAGTTCAGTCTGGTTAGTAACATACATAGTTACCAGTGGTAAGAGAAGTACTTATACAGACAGATCATAGGAGAAGAAACCCTTTGCCATTGATGTCAAAGGGGGAGAGAAACTTCATAAAAGGAAAAACTTCATAAGAGGAAAGCATCAACATAGGGGGAGTTTTGTATATGAAATTAGTGTGTTGACCTCAATGACAAAGGGGGAGATTGTTGGAAATATTGTCATTGATGTCAACAATCGGTATGATGACCTATTGTTAATGATGAATTATCAAAGATAATATTGTCATTGATGTCAACAAGTATATTAGTTAGCAAGAGATGTCAAACAGTGCGCATAGATCGAAAGAGAGAACAAGATAATACAATAATCGAAATATCAAAAGCTCAGGAGGAAAAACACCTTGCACAGAGAGGAAATCCATGACTATTGTTGATCACAATAGGATAAAAAATTATTCAATGATCAAAAGTTTTGAAGGAAGAATGGATTGTAGATATGTCATCAGAATTAGTGAAAAGATCATAGTTGTTGATTGTTCTGAAAAGATCACAACCGTTGATCGTTCTAAAAAGATCATGGCCATTTATCGTTCTGAAAGCATTGAGACCATCCATTGTCAAGGATGGCACGTGGCGAAGGGTCATCGTTTCACTGACTCGAAGAATGGAAAAGTCAAACGTAAGTGTTTTGGCAAATCACAATATGCTAGGTCGCGAAGAGATTATAACCGTCAAATTTAAAGGACATACGAGGAATATTAGATGGGGAGAAGTTACATGATAGTTAGCTATGAGTTCCTTCAGAACTCAAGAATCAAAGGATTTGGAGTGTTGAGGAGTCAAGGATACTAAACTCACGAAGTATGAAATTCCGAAGAGATCCTAGCCATCGATTGAAAGGAGAACACATGGCACTGGATCAACGAATTCGGGGATTCATGAATCGGAGAAACAACGACGAGAGTTGTTTGAAATTTGAAAATGTGAAAATGCAAAACACTCAGCCCTGGGTCATAACCTGTGGTCACATGTAAAATGGGTTGTGGAAGAAGAGCTATCATGTTTAGTCGGGATTTCACCATTTTGGAGATCGGGAGGTTGGACATAACATACAACAAACAAACCCGAAGGCCAAAGCCTTGAAGTCGAGGAAGAAAGACACGTTGATAGACCACGTCATCAGAGCATGTCATCTATGACACGTGGCACAGTCAGATAGTGACAACCGTCAAAGAAAAATTCAACATTTCAGGTACGTGAAAATCACGAATATGAGTGACACATGGTAGCTACTCAGATTTTGACATGTCATCAAGTGACGTAAGCATCTACGTCACTCTGAGAGTTTTTCTTCAGGAGTTTTACCATCATTATTCGCCAAAAGTCCCGAAGTCCTGAATGACGAAAGGCTGAATGGCTGAAGTCACGAAGAGCCGAAATGCCAAAAGGCCGAAGTCACAAAGACCGAATGCCGAAGTGCCGAAGTCATGAAGGCAAAAAAGACAAAGGTCCTAAGGGCCAAAGTTGTGAAGGACAGAGTCCCGAAGTCTTGAACGTCGAATTCCCAAAAGCCAAAATTGTGAAAGGGACATGCGTTAGTATATTGACAGCTTCTTAGATTTGACATGCTGGAAATCACAAAGTGTCGTAATTACGACAACCATCCATCTCGATGAATGATTAAGTCATAATCATTGGATTTAGTAGTGAAAGGATGAGTGTAAGGTTAAAGTTGACCGTTGATCTGTCTCCGCAAATATAAACGTGAACCGTCCAATTGTTTCAGCGATATCGTAATCATGAGTTTTGTAATGTTATAAGTCATGAAGACTGGAAGGTAAAAGTTTTAAAATCCCATCAGCCATCCATCTCACCAGAATATCGACTCATAACCATTGAACTCGATAAATGCTCAAGGGCTCATCTCGCCTAACTTGAGGTTACCACTGTTGGTCATATGCTATAAGATTTTTAGAGGTATATTGTAATATGTCGCTATAGTTGCTAAATCCCGTGGTTCTATAACACATTGTCATATGTGATGGCATGAAGGAAGCGTCTTCATGGAATCTGGTCTCTGTAAATATAACAAAGATTAGGGATCGAGTATAAATAATTAAATTGATCCATGACTTTGATCAATTTATGACAAAAATGAACTGATACACAATCATGATTAAAAGAGAATAAATCATGAAAATATGAATAAAGAATAAAGAATAAAAAGGAAAAATGATATTAATTAAATTTTAGATTATCATTTTAAATGAAAAGGTACAATGGTTCAAATAAAGGGACACAATGTTTTAAATTTCACACCAATTTGAAGATTATATAAATAAGAAAAAGTGGTGAGAAGAAAGTGTCTCTGCAGTTCAGAGCATAAGATCAAAAGCCGAACCAGATTCCAAGAAGATATCAGAGGAAAGGAAATGTGAATTATAGAGAAGATGAAATGTGGTGATGAGTGTCTTATCATATACCTCTGATCATAAGATAGAGTTGATTCTATAATGGATCACTACTAATGGATTTGAATAAACTCTAGTTGGATAGAGTAGGTTCTATCAACAAGTTGGGTCTTGCAGCAAGTTGGGTCTTGGTTGGGAGTTGGTGCTCTCCGAGGGGTTGGTGCTCCTTATTTCAGTTGGTGATGAAACATTTATTTGGCACTAAATGAAAATCTGCTTTCACATATATTCATATTAAATAAAAGCTTATAAAAACATCTGGTGTCTCTGTGTCCATTGTGATTATTATTTAATTGTTATTAATCTATTCAATTATGTTTTAATTGGTAACTTAAAAGAAGAAAAAGTTTAAAATAGTCCACACACTAATTCACTCCCCCTTCTTAGTGTGGGCTGTGTGTTCTTCATTGACTTGTTGCTTCTCCTGAGCTTCCTACTCAACAAACTCCTGGATCATTTTCTCTGTAACAGGTCCTTCCAAGCGTTGTTCCACTGTTGCAACCACTTGTATGAGTTGTGAACCTTGTCCTTCGATCTCTTCAAACATCGCATAGGATTCCTCCTGCACCGATTGTAGTATCTGTGTGACTTCCATTACTTTGCCCTAGATGGCAGTAATCTACTGCTGGGCCGCATGATGTTCTTGTGATCTCTTCATTCTATTGATTGCATTGAGTGACTTCATATGTGCTTGAACTGTCAGTGCCTGTTGTTGCACCTCTTGTAGTTACACTTCCAACTTCCTAAGCTCTGGATCTTCTGTGAGGTGTTTGTAGGTCTGCGCACTTTTGTCACTCAACTATTTTCATTCCAAGGCGAGGGATGTGATGCTTTTGATTGTGATCTTAGCGGATTCCTCCCTCTAGTCACACACTTCTTGCAGAGTGCTTGGTACTTCTTGGATATCCAACTCTGTTACCCTTTCTTGAAGCTACTGGATGGCCTCAGTGAGATTCATTACTTGACCCTCGACTTCCTCATGTTCTTCCTATGCCAAGCATGGCACATAGAGAAGTGATAGACTCATCTCTTCTTTGAATGCAGTTTTCTCTACGAGAAGCTATTCCTTTTCCTCTATATCTTCGCTTTGTCTTCCTCAATCATCGCTCGAAACTCATCTTTCTCATTTTCATATGCGGTTACACAGTACTGCATAACTCATAATTGATCCAAGATCTCTTCTTTTTCTTGCTTCAAGGATCCTATAGCCTTCTCCTTCTCTTCTTGGACTCACTGAAGTCGAGTCTATGTTTCATATGCAAGTCTTCAAAGTTGGATTGGCTCATCCCCCAACTCTGCAGTCTCTGATGAGGAAGGCGCAATAGGGACTGCGTGGACTGAGCGAATGGCTTCCTATACTTCACTCAATTCCTTTTCTATCCTACCATATAGTTCATCCTTCTTCACTCTGTATCTCTGCAAGAGATCCTCAGATGCATCCTCCATCACTCTATAGACTAGACTGATATCATATTCTGTGAGTGTGGCCTCCAACTGGGGTTTACTGGCACAGGTCTTCTTTCTTGCCGAAGGTTTTTGCGGAAAAACCTTCCTCTTCTGCGAAGTTATTGTTTCAGCAGGGGGATATTTTGGCTAGGTAGCTTCACCTTCTCCTCTCTTTTCTCCTTCATCCCCTCCTCCCTGTCCATCTACTTCATCTCGTCCTCCTCCTAGGGAGCTAGATCCATTTCCTTCGGAGGCACTGTCTTCGTCATCAGTTTGTTCATCCTGGACTTCCTCCTTTTTCTTCTTCTTCTTCGTGCTTGTATGTCCAACATGCTCAACCCGGGTGACCAAGGGGCTTCCTATAATGTCAGTGTCAAAGAGATCTGCATCTGAAATGGGTACAAGGAACTCCTCCGACCATTCCTTGGTGATTTGCTCCATGTCTTCATCAGTCATCTTGTAATAGGACTATAATTCTTCCTTGATCTCATCATTGTGATAAGTGATATATATAAAATGTGGATCTGCGTGGAACTTGGCTATCGTTCTGTACTGGTGCAGGGTGCACAATGTCATGCATGAAAATGAATATATGGAAACCTTCAGTTGCTGATAGTAGGCATGGAACACTGCGTTCAACTTCCATTGCTTCGACATGTTATTCGTATACCATAAGGTTGAGAACCTCATAGCCAATGACTTTGAAGGTTCAATCTCTGGGAAGGTGGCTCCTTCTGGCATTTTCCAAGCAACAAATGCAATCAACACGAGTAGCTAGCTGAAGTGGAACTCGTATCCTTGATGATGCGCTTCACGACAGTCTTTCTCAAGCTCATTGACGAGGTAACTCACCCAATTCATTTGCATTCCCTCCACGCATTTCCCTATGAGGTCCACCATGAAGTTGATGACCTATGCAGGGTGATTCTTTCTGACAATCTTGTTGATACTTAGAACACATCTCCAAAAGACTTCATCCTCCCTTGAAATCCGGCCTTCTTTTACCTCTACTTCTCTCTGAAATTCGACTTGTATCAAATGAATGTGTAATGATGTTTATTTATACCATTTATGTCACTTCCTTTTACCATTAGGGCCGACCTGACACTTTCTTATTTTGTAATTCTTTTCTTTAATTGTCTTCAGGGCCTAC
>ML828273.1:15540-38752 GCA_009831015.1 Picea engelmannii
TGAGCGCAATTTGAACAGAGGAACAAAAATAGAGGCTGAGCGCATTTTAAAATAGGAGCAAATGCAAATGGCATAGGTGAATTGGAATAATAGGGTAACCCAATCCCATTTTTGAATATGCCTATGGTGGAATTGATTGCACACATGTGCTCACGAGTTTCCATGTGTGAGAAAATTCAAATTTGAAGACTCGTGTTTGGGGGAAATCTTAATGCTGCAAAGTTAGATCAATGTCCAAGTCTTTTGACTTGGACATTTGATCATGAAAATGTCTAAAGTTTTCATTTTCAATCTTGATTTCCCTAAACCAATTCAATTGAATGTCATTGATTCTAGTTACCCAAAATTGTGGACAGTTACTGGTGTGTATATTCATATGGCACTTCATTCGAAACCTCATATGACACTTCATACGGTACCTCTGTGCTAAATACATTTTTACCTCTAATGGATAGCCTGCAATATTGAAATGGTTTTGATAGTCACAATGATTAAGAGTAGAGGCAGAGTGCTCCATTATTGTTGATCTTTCCACCATCCTTACTCAATCCACTTGTATAAAACATGTAATGTCAAACCTACAATGAACAACCTGTAATGAAAAATGAACCAATAAAGTGGTATGTTAAGGATATGTACAACAATTTATAGCAAACATAAGTTTAACACTTCAAAAATAAAATTATTGTTGATGTAACAACCTGTATCATGAAAAAAGTACAATTTGTTTTTACAAATATTTACTTCTCTAGGTAGTGATCATTTGTCAACTCATGAACCCCTCCCCCACACCTAAGTATTATGACGCCTCACAATCAAAAGTATATGAAACCAATCAGTTCTCACAATAGCCGAATATTTATAGATTGTGAAGTGTAAAGATAAATTTTACAGATTGGTCTGACGGGACGGTTAGAAGATGGCCCCAACTATAGGATAAGAAATCCTATATATAGATAAGAAGAGGTAGGCAAGAGAGTTTCAAGATAGTATTAGAGTTATTTCCCAATGGCAAGTTTATGGAGTTCATTAACCTTAGCTTAACCATACATACTTCATGTCATCTTTGTCTGCAAGTAATGTCATACATCAGGACAAGCTTAGATTTATTATTTATTTTTTGTCAGTTTACCATCCTCACAAGGTAGAATGCCCCACTGCCAGCAAACTTGTTCAATACTCTGGCGGGTTTACCTAGTCATACCATAGGTCGGTACTCGCTTCCAGCAGACCTGTTCAGTATCCTCACAGGTTAACCTCTTACAACCTCAGAGACTGGCCCTCCATCTTTAAGATTTTAGTATAATATTTCTTTATGCAAGAATATGGGGGGACAACTCTGGAAACAACTTTTTCTTTCCTTTTTTTTTTCAATTGGGATGGTATTTATGCTAGAGGATGACTTTCCGTTATATTCCTTAGTGATTATCCTGATGTAAGGGGTACTTAAGAAGATGTGGACTATCTAAAGATATGATATAATCAAGCTATTTAGTGTGTAGTGGATGGTACCATTGATAAAGAACAGAAAGGTATCTCTAGGCTCAACTCACTTTCTTCTTTTGTAAGTTATTGTGATGTTTCCATGAATAATTGCTAATCAGATCTCCTTGTTACTTTTTGATAAAGATACTTTACTCACTTACTCAGGTTTCTTGGGAAAACTGTACGAGAGACATATAATATTGATGGTTACGATATCACTTCCTTATATAGTGGTGAATATTTTCAAGAGCATCGGCTTTTTTAAAATGCCTTAAGAAAAAAAGAAGATGAAAATATTTTTGCAAAAATATGGCTAATTACAGCAGGTCATTATTCATTTGGTGCTTAATATATAACAATGTTCAAGTGTAACGATGTTTTGAATAAAAATCCTTCTTTTATATTTCATTGAAATTGTCTACTCCTAGTGAAATAAATACCTATAGAGATCTCTAGAATTTCTTATCAACAAAATTCAAAATTATTTACATATGTATAGTAGAAAATTCAGAAAATGTTCAAGAACAAGGGGGGACTTCCCCATCTACTAAATCCAATGCCTTATCAGTTGACATGACCTGTAGAAAATCCTCTTTGGACATGGGCTTATGATAAAATTTGAGTCGGTGTCCATTTACTACAAAGGAGATTTGTCCATTGTGAATTGTTTTGATTTTCACAACTCCATTGTCATATACAGTGACTACCTTGTAAGGGCCCAACCACCGGGTGGTGAGTTTTCCTTTGAAGGTTTTAAATCAGGAATCAAACAAAAAATCCCAATCATTAGTTTGGAAGTGTTTCTTCTTAATAAACTTGGCATGCCACTTTCTCCTCTGGTTTTGGACTAATATTGTTCGTTGGATGGCATCTTGCCTGATCTCATCCAACTCATTCAATTGTAGGGCTCATTGTTTCTAAGCATCATCTAAGTTTAATCCCAATTCCGCGGCAATACATAAGGTCCTTAGTTTGAATTATATTGGTATAAGTACATGTTTCTCGTACACTAGCTCATAAAGGGTGTGTCCAATGGTGTTTCTCTAGGTGGTCTGGTAAGCCCACAAGACCTCTGGAATCCTATCGACCCAATCTCGATGGTGTAATTGAACAGTCTTGGTTAAGATAGCTTCTAGATCCTTTTTTGTAGACTCTACCTAACCATTAGTTTGCAGGTGCTATGAAGAATATTTACAGTGTTTAATCCCATATTTCTCTGTTATCTCTCTCATCAGCTGGGAAGTGAATTGAGTGCCCTGGTTTGTAACAATTTCATGAGGGACACAGAAGCAGGTAAAGATGTCTTCATAAATGAATTTGACAATAGAATTTTTTGTGGCCTTGAATAGGGATTTTTCCTGTACCCACTTGGTGACATAGTCTGTACAAACCAAAATATAATTCTTCTTACGGGACATGGGTGAAAATAGTCCTACAAAGTCAAGGGCACATTTTTCAAAGGGTTCTATCATAACTTGGGCATGCAAGGGAATTTCTTTAGCTGACATAGGTCTTCCTATCCTTTGGAAACTATCACAACTCCTCACATACTTGTCACCATCTTTAAAAATGTTAGGCCAATAATATCTTGAATGTAACACCTTATATGTTGTACGTTTGTTCGAAAAATGGTCACCACAGGGTCCATCATGACAACTTCATAGTATTGATGGTACCTCATTCTCTCGGACACATCTACAAATAATCAGATCAGGACCTGTACGAAAAAGGTCATGGTCAACGTAGGAGTAATTAGCACTCTATGTAATAATTTTACGCTTTTCATGAGGTGACAAATGAGATGGTAACTTCCTAGTAGCTAAATAGTTTTCCATATTTGCAAACCATGGGGTATTTATAGAGAGGGAAAAAATGTTCTCATTTAAGAAACTATCATCTATAGGGATATCATCATCCTCATTTTTTATTCGTGAAAGAAAATCAACTACCAAATTATCCTTTCCTGATCGGTCAAGAACGATGATGTTAAACTCTTGCAATAGTAGAAGCCACCTAGTCACATGGCCATTAGTTATGGGTTTATTCATGATAAATACAATGGAGGAATGATCTGTATGTAAAAATACTTCATAACCTATAATGTAATGACGAAACTTATTGATAGCATAAACTAGTGCCAAGAATTCCTTCTCGGTAACTGTGTAGTTTAACTCAGCAGGGGACAAGTTCTTACTCAAAAAATAAATGGTATAGGACTATTGGTCCTCTTTCTTCTCTAATAATCCTACTATTGCAGTGTCAGAGGCATCAATAGATATGTGAAATGGGAGAGTCCAATTAGGCCCTCTAAGAACTAGTGCCACATACAACTTAGATTTTAGGGTTTCAAAGGCAATTTGACACTGCTCAGTCCAAACAAAATCAACATCCTTTATTAAAAATCCAAACATAGGTGCAACAATCTTTGTAAAATTTTCAATAAACCATTGGTAGTATCTGATGTCCAATAAATCTTCTCACCTCTTTCTGAGTCTTGGGGGCTGGAAGTCTAACGATGACCTCAATCTTTTCAAGATCAACTTTTATCCCTTCAGATGAAACATGTTGTCCTAGAACCACTCCTTCAGTCAACAACATTTTACATTTTTCATGACTCAAAGACATGTTCATTTCTTTGCATCTGATAAGGACTTCTTCTAAGTTATCTAAGGCTTCCTGCTAAGTATTTCTATAAACTGTGAATTCATCCATGTATAACTCCACACAATCATGAATAAGATTAGAAAATATCCCTAATACTACTCATTCAAATGTAGCAAGAGCATTACATAATCCAAATGGTAAGACCATATAGGCATAGGTGCCCCAAGGATAGGTAAAGGTGGTCTTGTCCTGGTCCTCAAGTGTTGTGAGGATTTGATTGTACCCATTGTACCCATATAAAAAGGAGAAATACTTCTTTCCAGACAGGGTATCTAAAACTTGGTCAATGAAAGGAAGAGGGAAGTAATCCTTCAGAGTGGCTTTGTTGAGTTCTCGGAAATCAACACAAATTCTCCATTTCTCGGTCACTTTCTTTGGAACCACTACAAGCGGGGATACCCACTTACTGTCAAAGATGGGATGAATAAATCCGACATTTAACAACTTTTGGATATCCTCTTTTAATATATATTTGAGTGTTGAGTTCATCCTTCTCTGGGGTTGCCTAACAGGTGTTACTTCACCCTAGGTATATATCTGATGGATTCATGTGTCAGGGTGTATACCCTTCATGTCAGTGTATTCCCAATAAAATGCTCTTGATTTTTCTTTAAGGATACTTAGTAACTGTTTTTGTTGGTATGCATCTAGCCCGAAGTTTATATGAAAAAATTTCTCTGGATTAATCTCGTAGGGCATAGTATAAGACATGGAAGACTCATATATCTTGAATATAAAAGATGTCGAAGACAAAATGTATGGGTCAAATTGTTCCTGAAATTATTCCCCAAACATGTACTCAAATTGGGGAAACAATTGTGGAAAATCAACACATGTGATAGTAGAAATGAACTGGTTTAGCACATTTTCCGTTGTGTGCTCCTGAAGCGCCCATGCATGGACACTTGGTAATACAGGTTCTTCCCAATCCTCATTCTCGTATGGAAACTGAAGACACCATAGATTCTTCATGATAGGTTGAGTTGAAGGGTATATGGTGAGATTCTCGATAGAAAGTCCATTTGAGATGGTCATTTCTCCCTCTCTACGACCAATAAATGCATTAGTTGTGGCTAACCAAGGTATTCCCAAGATAACAGGATGGCCTTTGGTAGGATCTTTTTATTAGATGACAAGAAAGTATATTGGGTACTCCTATGAGGCTAAATTAACTATGATATCATCCAAAATTCCTTTAGGTATAACCCTAGTCTTATCTACTAATTCCAAAATGGTTGGGGTAGGTCTAAGAAGAGGTTTTAATTGTAGTTCCTCCAAGGTAGTAGTGGTCATAAAATTGATGGTTTCCCTTAGGTCTATGAGAGTGTTTCCAATGGAGACCTCATTAATGGTTATGGTCACTATGAGGCTTCCTGGGTTCCCATATTTTTATAGCTTTGGCTGCTCTGATATGTATTCAAAAAGTTCTCCAATAAAATGTACTGCAGGAGGGTCCTTCTACTTCCTACCTAGATTCTTAATACACAATTCTTTGACTACCTTATTGTAGATTGGAATATCCTTAATGGATTGAATCAAGGGAATCTTGACACAAATATTCTTCAATTCATTCAAGATGTCAAATTTTGGTCAGGTGGTAGGTTTCTTGATTACTAATCTATCTGGATAAGGAGGGGCCTTAGTAATTTGTGAAGGTTCACTTTGGGGAAGCTTGGGTTCTTGGTCCTTAGGAATAATAATATCTTCCCACCTAGTATCATCCATGGGTTGTTTAGTTGTTTCTTTTTTTTCTTCTTACTGGATGACTACTGAAGGTCTCTGCCTATCCATAACTTTTCCCAATCTTAGTTGAATCTCTTGTAATGGGATAGGACTAATAACATATGTTGAGAAGGCCTGCATCTCAACATTGTGAAGGGATTGAGGGGGATTATTATTGGTATTCGACATTGGTTGTGTCGGTAATAGTGTCGGTCTTGAGGAGCTTGCATTATGATATTGTAGCAGTTTGTTTTGTGGAATAGGAGGTAAAGCTGGTGGAAAAAAACATAGAAAAAGTTGCAGAGTGTTCAATGGAAACTAAGGATAAGGATGTTTGGACATAGGGACAGACGGAGCTTGAGGGTTTCCTTGGTTATGCCTTCCTCTCCATCCTTGAAGCCAAGAATGTCGGTACATTATAGACCAGTTTTTCCAACTTGGTGAGTTCCATTGTTGTTGTTGTTGATAATAGGGTGCAACTTGAGATTGTAGATCTGGGTATGTGGGCTAGTTCTTAGGCTACCATGGCCTCCTAGGTGCATAAGAGGAATCCCCAGGATCCCCACTCCTATAGATGGCTAATAAATCGGGCAATGATGGAAATTTTTTAGTTGAGTGGTCCTTCGTGCAGAAGCTACAAACTGAAATGTTATCTAATGGCCATTCCCTTGAGGAATGATTCCTTCTGCATCTTGGGCAATGTATGCTCATTGATGCATTTTCCTCCTCCTGTTTCTTCTTAATCTTTAGGGTGTCCATATGGGAACCTATTTTGCTTAATATATTTGTCTTGAATTTCTCTAAAAGGTTCCCTATCTCTTCTCTTGTGATACCACCTGAACTAACTGGTTTTAAGTTTCTATTATAAGGGTCCTAAACATTCTTTCATGTTTTAGCTCTGTTCCTTGAGTAATTATTACACATTTCACATATTTTGGGAAATGGTTTATGCGAGATGTCACCTGATGCCATCAGGTGAAGAATCTCTAGGTATTCTTCCGAAATTCCCTTAAGGAAAAGATCCCTAACTACATCCTTTGGGAGGTTATGATGTTTCGATTTGTAGGAGATATAACCAAGTCCTTCCATATACTCCTCAAGGGTATCATCTTCTAATTGTTGGATTTTAAAGATTTCATTACGAGACTCCTTGGTATTGCAGTAGTCTTGGTACTTTTTAAGAAATATATCTTTCATGGCTTCCCAAGACCTGATACTAGATTATGCCAACCCCATGATCCATCTTAGTGTGGAGTCCTTGAGGGTGGAAGGAAAGAGTTTTATTTTCTGGGCATCTTGTAAGTAGTTGTAGATTCTATACAAGATGTTGAATTCAAATAGGAAGGTATCTGGATATTCACTACTTTTACCATAAAAGGTGGGCAGTGATGAGAGAGGAATATTTTTCATGTTGACATTTGGGGTGGTGTCCAAAATTGGAAACCTGAAGGTAGTTTTGGTTTGGTTTCCAGCCTCTTCTTCCTCCCTGTGTCTTACATTGTTGTGACCCCCTTGATCATCCATACTGTTTTGGTTTCCAAAAAGAGAGTAATTAAGTGGTTTTATCTTTGAATATAACAAGGTATCCCTCTGATGGGAAGGTCTTCCTACTGTTTGGGTGTTTGGGACTCTACTCGAGTTGATTGCGATTATTGGTGCCAAAGTTTATGTGTCAATTTGAGAGATAATTACGCTGGCTGAACTACCAAACAAAATATTCATATGTTCATGGTCTATGATGTCTTCAAGGTTAGGATCTCTTGGTGGTGGTGTAAAATAAAAGGTTATATTGTTTGGTTTTGCGAAAGGCTTGAGTGTTCTTGCCTCTTGTTCCACTATTATTGATGCTTTAATTTTTTGTTCTATAGTGCTCCCTATCTTAGTCTGTTCAGAGACTACTTTATCTCTTTGGGTTGAGCTAGCTCCTATTTTTTTGGTATCGGTCTGCGAAATTTATGAGTGGAATGTTCCTTCCCCCAAAAATATCAATAGGAACCTTGGTTGAAATATCTGATTTAGATTTAATGTATCTATCTTTTGGGTCTCTAGGTCTATTCATGAAAGGAAAAAAAAAAAAAAACTACCATTAGGTTTGGGGGAGCCTACAATAGCAGATGTGCAGGTTCTTGCCTCTCGTCTTAAAGTTCCCCCACCACCAATCTAATGCTAAGGTTTAGAAATGATCTAATTCCTAACTATTTCCTACATTGAGACAACTCCCTGGAAACGGTGCCAAAAATGATGGGTGTTCTATATGCACTAAAAACACACTAAAAACCCTCAATTAAATTGTCAACCTAGGGTAAGTAAACTTAGAGTTGTATCAATATATATGACAAGGTAGAAGGGTTGGTACTATAGTCTAACTAAGGAAACAAAATATGGAAGGGCTAATCTACTCAAGCAAAGACTACTAATGATCAAACCCTACTAAGAAACTTAAACTATGTAACCTAAGTAACTTTCGAACAAAGGATCGATGGATAGTCCTAATAAAGAAAATGAAAACCCTACTTAAAGAAAACTAACTTAATAATGACAATAAGCAAAAGAAAACTATCTACCTAATAAGCAATAACAACAACAAACTACTTTTAATTAACCTACTCAAATAAGCAACTATCCTATGAAAGCAAGACAAACAAGCAAGAAAATAAGTAATTAACCTATCATAACTTCTACAACAAGTAAACTAATTAAGATTACTCAATAAGCAACTAATTGAACTAAGAAGCAAGTGAACTCTATTCTTAAACTAAACTTCAAAACTACTTCTAATTTATGAAAGGAAATCTACTAAAAAGCATTATGATAATAAAAGAAATTAACAACAGATATTTAACCTATGATAAGAAAAATATTCTTTAATCTACTAAACAAAGAAACTATCTATGAAAGCAAGAAAACTCAAACATAGTGTTGATGGTTATGTCTCTGGTGTCTTATAATATCACGATGGAAGTTAACAATGAACGATAATTCAAGAGGAACAAACTCGATATTGACTTCGATGGAAAAGTGAAAAGTGTGAATTAGGCAATCTAGTGAAAACTTAGCCATTATAGAAACAACATCAACTATCTTGCATATCCATGTTATTATTAATCATGTATTAATCATCAAGAGTATAAAGATACTATTCTAGTAAATTCAATTGCATTCTATACTAATTAAGCAAACTCATACTACACTAAACTCAATAATCAAATTTGAATCGAAGTTGCAACATAGATCTAAGAAAGAAATTGCATAAAGTAAAATAAACTAGTCCTATTTTAACAATTCAAATTGCAAAAGAGGAAATGCTCATAAAACAGAAATTAAATACTATTTCAGCATATGACAAGAAAGAAAATGAGCAAACTAAATGACAAAATAAGAAAAGCTAAATAACAACTAGATAGACAAAATGGAGTTGAAAACTAAAGATTAATAACTATCCATCCACCGAAACCCTGTCAAAGAAATCATGAATTAAAAACTCTGTTTTTATCATCTATTTCAGCATAAAAGAAAATCTAATTTATCATCTATTTATACACAGGGTTAGTATCTAAGCTTGCAAGCTAGTTCCTACTGATTACAAAGTCATTTCATACTAACATGATCCTTCATAATAACCCAAACTGCTGGTGGCCCCCCCAGCAAGTCATGGTTACTCTTCAAAGGTGAACCACGAGCTTCAACAACACGAATTCACCATTAAAATCGAAAGCACAGTCTTTACACAGTTTTAGCAAAATGAAAATAGAAAAACAGAGAAAAATTGTGTTTTTCTCTCTAACACTTTACTTAACAATTGTCTGACCATCGAGGTGGTATTTATAAGTTTACATACTGAGAGGTTGACCACTGAAAGGTTGACCCTCTCTAAAAATAACAAATCACAATTAATTCGCTCTAATTGTCAGTGGCTTCTAGAAATAGGGCAAGCCAATAATTGTCCAGTATAACAACCCAAATTGAGTTGTCAGAAGATCAGTATCTAGAGGCCATGAGAACATGAAAAACCCATGTCTCTGATTCGCCCATCGCTGGTCGTCGATACCATAACCGCCAAATCACCCATCATTTTTTTGCAGGACAAAGTTTCAGATGGAGTGTCAGATGGAGTATCGGACTGAGTGCCAAATGGAGTATCAGACGGAGTGTCGGATGCAAAAACAAGCTGCGATTTTTCCTTGTGACACACAAAACAAAAATTAGTTTCCTAGGATCATAAAAACATGTTGATTTATAGTCAAAATCATCACAAAACATGAATTATACATACCTGGTGTGAATCATAGCAATTTGACACAAAATCTCTTCAAAAACTCTTCAAAATAGGAAAAATCATATACATATCGGCCAAAAAGGATCTAATTACTGTCATTAAATCGATCATATCACGAGCCCAACAAGTGGGTATGTGTTTAACCTGTTTGGAGGATCAATCAATTGGATGAGAAAAAGACAGGTTGTATTGGAACTTTCAACTATAGAAGTTGAATACATGGAAGCCACTCATTCAAGTAAGGAAGCAGTGTGGTTACAAAGATTGTGTTCATGGATTGGGTTGGTACAACAAGTTGTAAGGATAGATTGTGACAATCAATGTGCAATTTTTCTATTGAAGAACCCAAATTATCATTCAAATAAAAAGCATAATGATATCCAATATCACTTTGTGAGAGACATGGTTGAAGAAAAGAAGGTGTTGTTGACAAAGGTGGACACTTTGAAGAATGTTGAAGATTCATTAACAAAATCTATGAGCACTCAAAATTTTTCTTAGTGTAGAGGATCCATGGGCATTGTTGCCCTAGATTGTTGACTATGTAACCCTATAACCCCCAGTATATGAATAAAACAACAAGTGGGAGAATGTTGGGTATGTTTTATATTATTTTTCCTTGGGAAACATGTCGCATTTTTTTCTTTGTTTTTCATGTCCATTGTTGGGCGGTTTTTCGGCACATGTTGTTTTGCCAATGGTTTTCTATTTATGGTTAAGGAATTAGGGTTGTTGACTAATCCAAGTCATTGGGTTAGGATTTTGGATGTCGTTGGCTCCTATATATATATATATATATATATTTTATTGTAAACAATGTATCATTATGAATGAATATAGGATATGTTGGTTTTCCCGGTTTGGGTTTCCAGGGGAAAAATCTTTGTGTAATGTGTATATTTCCCATTGTATCATTTATGTTCTTTTATTGAAAATATGTTTGCAATAAAATATTGTACAAGGTTAAAATATACACGTGGTTGGTGCTCCCTGTATTATAATTGATGTTGATATGGAACTGTTGCAAGTACGTGGACCACTTTTGATGGCTATCATTCTGCAATTTTCCTTGTGTCTGCATGAACTACAAAGAATTATGATCTGTGTGGATGGTTGTCTCCTTCCCGAGAATGTAATACCTCCACTAGCGGTAGTATTGTACAATGGAGTACATTTCTTTATTGTAAGTGGGTTACTTATGAACAATATCTTATAGCGTCTCACTATGATAGGCCAAAAGATGTCCATGCTAATTGAGAATTGTTCCCACAACATAGTCTAAAGCATCTGTCCCAATATCAAAAGGTTGTTGCAGGTTAGTTAATGAGAGCATCGGGGATGAGCATAAGTGTTTCCTTAAATCATCGAATGATTTCTATTGCGACTGTACCCACACAATTGTTTCCTTGCCACCACCCCTGGTCACTTGGTTAAGGGCCAATGTTATGTGGGAGAATCCCAACATGAACCTGTGATAGAAATTGGCAAGGCCTAAGAAGCTCTGAAGCTCAGTGAGTGTGGTCAGGGCTGGCTAGTCACAGATGACCTGGATCTTAGACGTATCGACATGCATCCCATGCTCATTAATAATTTCTCCTAGGTACTGGACCCTGTTCATGGCGAAGGATCATTTTTAAAAAATTTCATATAGCTTGTGTTATCAAAGAGTGTGCATAACCTATTGAATTTGTTGCAAGTGTTCCACCCAATTGTTGTTGAATATGATGATTTCATCCAAATACACCACCAAACAGGAATTGGTGAAAGGATGCAATATATCATCCATAATCCTCATGAAAATTGTTTGGGAATTTGTCAAGCCAAAGGGCATGGCCAACCATTCAAAAATACCTTCTTTGGACTTGAAGGCAGTCTTCCATACATCGGTCTTCTCTATTGGGACCTGGTGGTAGTTGGAATTCATATCAATCTTACTAAAGTGTTTGGACCCCTTGATCTGGTCAAGGATATCATCAATTCATGGAATTGGGTACCAGTTCTTGAATATGATTTTATTTAGGTCCCGATAATCAATGCAGATTCACCAATGCCCGTCTTTCTTCTGCACAAGAATGATTTGTCTTCCAAAAGGTGACGAGCTCGGGTGGATGTTCCCCTTTTCAAGAACCTCTTGGATCTAGTGATTTATTTCCTCATTTTATGATAGTGAGAGGTGATATAATGGTCCATTGGGTAGCGATGTGCTAGGGGTCAGATTGATTGAGTGCTTCATTTGACAATGCAGAGGTATCCCAGTGGGTGAGGAGAAGAAACTTTGTATTCTTCCATTACCTTATCCACTTTATTCTACTACATCGAGATACCTATCGCAAAGGTCATAGATGTGGCTGCAACCTTCCTCTCACTTTGTGCATGGATCATGAAGAAGAAAAACTTCCCAGTCTAATAGATGACCTTCCTGGATTTCTTGGCAGAGATCAAGAAAATGGAGGTAGATGGGAATACCTCTAGTATCCTTTATAATTTCTTTTCCAAAGTAATAATAATACTACGAGTCCTAGACTCACATATAGCATGATGTTTCCATAAATAAGGTTGACCCAAAATAACATCACAAACTTCAAGGGGGGAGACATAAAAAAATACATCATATTTGAAGGGCTTGATGTTGTATTCCATGTGACACTGTTGGTTGACACAGATATTTCTCCCCTGGTGAATCCATCCGATGGTGTACGACTATGGGTGTGGTGATGTCAACAGAGACAACTGCATGATGATATCTACTAGGATGAGGTTCTTCTGACTACCTCTATTAATGATGAAGTGCAGTGCAGTACCCTTCACCCACATCTATAAATGAAAGATATTCTCACCTTCTTTTGGTTCATCAGGTTCATCAGGTTGGAACTTGGTGGTGGAAGCAATGGTGGCATTCAGTTCTACATCAACGATCTGTCTCCCTTTTTCTGGTTTTGAATCAATGTTGGATCTTGCATATTATTCAGAGGCTTTCACCTCTGCCACCAATGACTACTTTGAGTGACATTCAACAGTGTTCTTCCAGGGGCTCTTATGGAACTCACACCATTTCCCAATGTCTTTATTTTTCTTTCCATTGTACATCTTTGTTTTAATTTTGGAATGGTTGTCCTAAGGCTATCCATCCTTTCTCTTCCCTTTGTTCTATAGGTTGGCGATACCTTTGACCTAGTTCTGTTGTGAGGGGTTTGCAGAACCAAACTACAGTGTCTTTTGTTTAAGATTCTACTCAAGTTTGACAACATATCAATAGGCCATGCCCAAGGATGAAATGTCCATAAACTCCATTTTTTTCTAGATGTATCAATGTAGAACACCACTATACGCGAGAGCCATATTTCACTCCGAGTATTTGATACCCATGTTGGTGAACAAGGTATGGAAGACACTGGTGAACTTTGGCACTATTTGGTCCTTTTCCTTCCATAGTGCGCTCCATATTTTATATAATTTTTCATAACTTCCAACGGGGTAGTATTGTTCCTAGAGAGGAAGCTCATTACGAGGCTTCCCCATCAAAGATCAAAGTGAACATGAGAGGTGTAAATGTGTTGAACCTGCACATAATAGATCTAGATAAACAATGATACACACATTTGCAGAGAGAATTGGAGAAATAAGAAGAAGGATAGAAAGAATGGAAGAATTCTCATTAACCATTGTGAATAATGAATAATTTACACGTGATATACTCTGTATACCTCAATGATCTCGACTTGAGGTGAAACAAGTCACCATAGTGGTGGTCTAGAGTGATGTGGACACACACCATTAGTTATGGGAGTGAACTTCCACCTATTCTAGTCTCTCAGACAGTTACATGAGTGAACTGCCACCTAGTTGAGTTAACTAGTCAACTAGTCTTCAGTTAACTGACTGAACAAAGAGTAGTGAGGAGTTAATTGAGGGAATAAAGGATAATGTGCCACTATGGTGATGATATGAAGGAAAGTTCGAATTATCATGGTGATGATCCCAATGTTGCATGGTGATGATCCCAATGCAACATCTAAACTCAACTGAAGTGTCAATTGAAAGAGAATATTCTCCAGGTAGAATATTCTCTCCTAAAATATAGGAGACTGGATAATGACTAATAAAAAAATAAAAACCTTAGGAAAAATAAATCCTAGGTGTGTGTGAAGTAACTCCAACACCCCCCCTGAACATCACTATGGTGAAAATAAATATTGGGTCCCGACAATGAGGCCATGTTTGGTACCCAAGTACAAAAGATACACTGAAAATAAAGTGAGGAAAGAGGGAAAACCTCATGGGAAACCCCCCCCTCAAGGTACAATGTATGTAAAAATAAGAACTACAGTTTCTAGGCAAATGTTTCCTTCACTCCAAGATGACCTCGCAGAGAATGGAATTTTTTCTTAGTGAAGGTCTTGGTGAAAATGTCTGCCATCTTTTCTGCTGAAGGATAGAACTGTAAGTCGATGATCCCCTCGTGTACTAAGTCCTAGATGTAGTGCATGTGGATCTCTATGTGATTCATCTACTGCCTCTGAAATGGATCTTTACAGAACTTCAGTGTGCTCTGATTGTCACACTAGATGATGATCATCCAATGAAACTGAATGCCCAACTTAGTGAGAAAATGTTGTAGCCACATAGCCGGAATGGTTATGTTAACTACCCATTTGTACTTTGCCTTGGTTGAATATAGATAAATGACATCTTGCTTCTTGCTTTACCAACAGATAGGCCCGGAACCAAGACCGAGTGAGTAACCAGATGTGGACTTGCAATCAATGATATCGCTAGCCTAGTTAGAATCAGTAAACCCAATGAGATCTAATGTAGAGTTTACTACATAATGAATCCCAAAGGTGATGGTACCCTGTATGTATTGAATGATACGCTTTGCATCTTTCTAATGTAGCTCATGTGGCTCCTGCATTAACCTGGAAACTACGCCAACTACATGTGAGAGGTTTGGTCTAGAGTGTGGGAGATACAAAAATCTCCCTACTAGCTGTCTGTACAGTGTGCTATCAACCAGTGGAGTCTCCCTGCCATCCTCAAGTTTGACTCCTGATAGGAAAGGAGTCAGAGCAGACTTGTAGTCTGTCATGTGAAATATCTCAAGGAGATCTCATGCGTACTTTTCTTGAGATAGTTTGATGCCTGATGCATCCTGACTGATCTCAAGTCCAAGGAAGAAGTGTAGTGGACCCATGTCCGTCATCAAAAACCTTTCATGAAGAATCCTCTTGACTGTAGAAATCGTTGAAGTCGAGCAACTGGTGATCAACAAATCATCGACATACATAACTAAAAGTAGAAGTGAATCAGCCATCCTGAACATGTATACATTCGGGTATCATTTACAATGTACAAATTTCTATGACAACAAGTAGGAGTCCATCTTGGAATACTATGCCCTCATAGCCTATTTGAGGCCATTAAGTGACTTCTCCAGTCGACAGACCAAAGATGAGTCCTGCATAAATCCCTGGGGATTCTTCATGTAGATCTCCTTAGAGAGATCACTATGAAGAAATGCATTCTTCACGTCCATCTGATGGACTTCCCATCCCTTGGTTTCTGCAATGGAAAGTGCCAATCATATGAAATCCATATTCACTACCAAAGAGAATGTCTCATCATAGTCAATACCATGAACCTATTGAAAGCCTTTGGCGACAAGCCTAGATTTATATCTGTTGATCTATCCATCTGTTGTGCTTTTGGTCTTGTAGACCCATCTACATCTAACAAGTTTCCTCCCATAAGGAAGAGGAACCAGATCCCAAGTCTGGTTCTCGAGGAGGGAGTTGTAATCCTCCTGCTTGGTGGATTCCCAAAAATGATTTCCAGCAGCCTCACCATAAGATTGTGGATCTGAAGACTGAACCAAGAAAAGTTGTATGGAAGGCAATGGTTCAATGGCAGTGAGTGCAATAGGAGGCTCCTTGAAATCAGATTGAGTCCTCCTAGTATCGGTTGGATCACCAACGAGATCCCCTGCATCCTGAAGAGTAGTTTGTGCCCACTTGGGCCTCTGCTCTAGCTTTGAAACTACATCTATATGCTTTGACTCTAGATCCAACTGTACTGACTCTGAATATGAATATGAATCATCTGAGTCCTCTATATCAGAACTCTCTTCTAAAGAAGAGTCGACTTGTGCATGCTCATCATATCGGACAGGTGGAAGAGTGAAGGTGTCTACATGCGACTGTTGAGGTACATGTGAGACACCTTCCTCGAATTGGACACTACGCTCAATGATGAGCCTGTCCAAGGAAAGATAAATAAGTCAATATCCCTTCACACCATAGGGGTATCCAACAAAAATATAGTCAGTTCTCTGTGGATCAAGTGTCTTCCTCTTTTCAGAGGGAATCTGAGCCCATGCACGAGAACCAAAAATGCGAAAGTGGCTCACTTCTGACTTGAGGCAGCTCCAAGCCTTGTATGGGGTATTATCCTTGACAGATCTATGGGGAGATCTATTTTGGATGTATTTTGCACAGTTAAGTGCTTCAGCTCATAGTCTTTGTCGTAGTGACTTTGCATGCAACATGCAAGATGCCATCTCCTTTAGAGATCTAATTTTCGACTCAGCAACTCTGTTTTGCTGCGGAGTGTAGGGAAATGTATGCTGCAACTGAATCCCTGCCTCATGGAAAAAATTGTGGATCTCATGATTCACATACTCTCCCTCGTTATCATTTTGGAGGACTTTGATCTTCTTTCCGGACTATGTCTCAACCAAGGCTTTGAAATATTTGAGGTGTTGAAAGACCTAAGTCTTTTGTCTGAGAAATTAGATCCAAGTAAAACGTGAGAAATCATCAACAAAAATGAGAACAAACCTTTCTTTGTTGATGGATGGATGCGGAAAAGGACCCAGAAAGTCACTATGGATCAGATCTAAAGGTGTGGAAGCTCGCTGAGACTTTCCTTTTTTGAATTTCTCTTGAGGGTGTTTCCCAAGAACACATCCCTCACATACTCCTTTGTAGAATTGGATGTCTGGTAGACCATCAACTAATGTGTTCTTGCTAATATGTTGTAGGTATCTAAATTCAAATGTCCAAACCTTTCATTCCATATCCTACTACTTTCATTAGCATGAGTAAGTAGTAAAACAGAATCGGGTTCAATGAATTTAGAAAAAGTATACAATCTAGACTGGTGATTTACCTCATCAGTAGCAACCCTGGAGTTGGTTTGCATGTCATAGATGTCCACATAATTTTGTGTGAATATGAATTTCTTTCCGGTGCTAGAATTTTTCATCTGATACATAGAGAGAAGGTTGACAGAAATCTTGGGAACATGCATCACGTTCTTGAAGCTTCCATTGGTGAGTTCAATCCTTCCTTTGTTGGTGAATTCGATAGAAGAGTTGTCCCCCATCAGAATAGGAGGACCTTTTCATGCATCCAATGAAGAATAGAATACTTCTGAGATATCCATGTGATGTGATGCTCCTGAATCTATGGTCCAAGCATCGAGAGAGGAGTTGATGGCAATCAAGGCATGGCTAGAATTGCCTTTATTGGAATTTGGATCTTCTGGATTCTTCTTCTTTGCACCCTCGGGGATGCGATATCCAAGGTTGTTTTACTGAATTATTTGAGACATCAAATCTATTTTATTTTTCATGCATGCAGATTCTGAATGGAATCCTTTGTGATAGTATATTCATTTCTCTTCTTTTCTTCCCTTTTCTCCTTTGGATCCAGAGGCATCGGTGAAGGGTTTTGTGTACTCTTCCTTCTTCATATGTGCATGATATTTCCTCTTATATTTATCTTTATATTTCTGATATTTTTGGCTATGATCATGCACAGTAAGTGCATGCACCCTTGGACCTTTGATTGCGCCCATGTTTATGAGCTTGGTTTGCTCTTGTGTCAGGGATTCGATAAAGTCCTCAAAATAAGGCATCTTCCAGGTGGCTCCAGAGGTGAATCTGACAGTATGGAATATAGATATGAGTACTGAGAATTTAGGACCAATCTTGGAGAGAATGGTGAGAACCATTTGTTTCTCCTCCTTTGGTTTATCAACCCTGGAAGCTTTGAGTTGCGATAGTAAATCCTTGAATTTTGTAAATAAATCTTGGATATTCTCGAAGCTTTTTGGATCCAATGTGAGAAACTCCACCTCCAACATGTGTCCCCTCATCTCATCCTATTTTCCAAAGATCCCTTCCAAGATGATCGTGGCTTCATTGGGAGTCTTACAGGAAGATATATGAAAAAGGAGATTGGGAGAAATAAGACTGCAAATTGTTCTGAGTGCCTCATCCATGCGATTTAAGTACTTGGATTTTTCTATGGCTAATGTCGGATCTGTATCTGTATTCATGGTTAACCTATACAACCCTATGTATTGAAGATGTATGGATATTTTCTCCTTCCATGGAAAATATTTGTAAGGTGTAAGAATGAATTCTTTTTGGAATTCCATCTTTCCGTTGTCTTCAACAATCTTTTGTACCTGCAAAACACTTTGGTGTAGATTTTTTTTAGCAGTCTGTTGGCTCTGATACCATGTAAATGTGTTGAACCTATACATAGTATATCTAGATAAACAATGATACACACATTTGTAGAGATAATTGGATAAAGAAGAAGAAGGAGAGAAAGAATGGAAGAATTCTCATTAACCGTTGTGAATAATGAATAATTTACACATGATATACTCTGTATATCTCAATGAGTTCGAATTGAGGTGAAAAAAGTCACCATAGTGGTGGTCTAGAGTGATGTGGACACACACCAACAGCTATGGGAGTGAACGAACACGTATTGTAGTCTCTCAGGCAGTTACGAGAGTGAACTGCCACCTAGTTGAGTTAACTAGTCAACTAGTCTTTAGTTAACTGACCGAACAAAGAGTAGTGAGGAGTTAACTAAGGGAATCAAGGCTAATGTGCCACTATGGTGATTATACCAAGGCAAGGTCAAATTATCATGGTGATTATCCCAATGTTTCATGGTGATTATCCCAATGCAACATCTAAACTCAACTGAACTAGTCAAACTGAAGTGTCAACTGAAAGAGAATATTCTCCAGGTGGAATATTCTCTCCTAAAATATAGGATATTGGATAATGACTAATTATGACTAATAAACAAATAAAAAACATAGGAAAACTAAATCCTAGGTGTGTGTGAAGTAACTCCAACAAGAGGATCCCTTACATTTGTTATGTCTATACTCATATATAGTAATATATATAACTAGCAATTCCTCTTACATTTATTATGTCTATACTAATATATCTAGCTATCACAGTGGGCCTTATTTAATAATATAGTGGACCTAGTCTATCTTACATTGAATGGACTCCACTATTATCACTATGAGCTCTCTGAGCCCCCCACTACCTCTCTAGCTATCTAACATAATGTGGTAGTAAAAATCTAAACCATTGATGAGGATAAAAATCCATTAATTTCTGATGGGCACATACTCATACTATAAAAAAATGTGTTATCCCAAGAATCCTTATTGAGAGGAATAAACAAGGGTTGGGGAAACAATGGCCTTCATATTGTTCACATGAGTGGATCCTTACTTTCCAAATAACAAAACTAATAAAAATTAATAATGTCCTTATCATGAAAACATTTTTTAGGGTACAATTACATAGGTAATGTCTGAAAAACATTTAATTGGGGGAATCACCCAAAAAATAAAAACAACAATACTAATAATAATAAAATATAGCCAAATAAATTATTTTTTCATTCTTTTATAATAACTTGATGAACAATGGGGCACTTACAGGATTTTTGTGATGGTTATGTCATGTCCCATTGTTCATGAAACTGCATTATTCCTTTAATTTTTTTAAGTTATAGGGTCGCTCTGATATTTTCTCAAAATGTCGGAGTTCAGATAAAAAAGGACCTATTGTTGGAACTCCATTATTTGTTGCAACATACTCTGATGCTACAACACCAAATGTTGTTGCAACACCATCCATTTCTATAACACTATCTAATCCAATGTTGCAAAACTGTTAGTTTCTGCAACATCGCCAACATTGAAATGAGAGTCTTATCATGTGGAGACACCTTCATACACAGTGACACATGTTGGTGTGGTGACACCTACTAACGTGGTGATATCCCATCCATGGGCCACCTCACTGTAACATTAGGTCATTAATGCACAACCAACGAATATGAATTGATAGCCAGTGCAACAATATGTGAGGATAGGCCAACTAGGCATGGAAAAACAAGTTAGATCAACACATAAGGTAATAATCAAAAGGTACATTCTTCCTTTGTACACATTGTGTATCAATTAAATGACATAAGAATTTATGGGACTGATCTGAGCCCCTTACCACACATAATTGATTTCTTTCCCCAATTAGCTATTATTTCCATTTATATCTCCCATTACCTATGTGTCCAAATTTTCCTCCCACCAACCAAATGGAAATAAATATTGTATGCGTTAACCACCTCATCTCCACCATATCTATCTGAAAACATTTCATTTTTTCCATCACCTCAGCTAGCTTATTGTTTTCAAAAGATGGAAAATTTGAATTTTTTGTTATTCCTCCTCAACCAAAGAACTCAAAAAGATCCTCTATAACTAGGATAACGAAGCTACCATTTTTTCTATCGAAATATCACTAAGAAAACCATGGGTAGATCCATCATACATCACTATCTAGAAGCAAGCCTACTAAGGGCCGAAAAGGGGGTATGAAGAGTCTTCCAGGTAGTAGGATTGATGGTGTACATTTATATACTACAGGGGTTTGATGAAGAAGTCACTTTATAATTTTTAGTTATTCTATAGGAGAATGGAGCTAAAGTATATGGATTACTAGTAACCATGAATAAGGGAGTGATACCCATGGTAACAGGGATTCCAAAAGAGAGAGAATGATGGTTTTCCCAAAAAATGGAATTTCCTGATGTGAAGGATGAATTCTTGGAAGCAAGGGAAGAATTGACGAGAAAACAAAATTGGATAAGATAGAAACTCATTATATGTACCTTGGGAAAAAATTCATATCATGTCTAGAAATACCTCACCTATGAGGGGTGCCATGAAGTCATCTTGTGGTATCACCTAAATCTCCTAAACCACCTTCGATGCCAAAGGTTAGAAAATGTCCCCTTATTTCTTTGGAAAGTCCTACAATAAATGGATCATAGTGTTCAAAGGGCCAAGTTTCCATGATATTTCCTCTCTCACCATGGTCTCAATAATATCCTTGTAATACATGCACTTGAACAAGCAAGCCATGCATGGGAAGACTTTGTGATTTTTCCTTCACTAGTGGCAAGAAATGAGGGAGCGGGGAATGAAACAATTATTGGGGAATATGAGGTTGAAATAATAGACCCAGGACAACCTATAGGGGAGGAAGATACACATCAATACCAACCCAAAAAGAACATAAAACCTAGAACATTTCCATCAATAAAAATTCCAAAGAAGAAAAATACATGAGCCTCCCCTATGGAAAAATAACCTACTACAACATAAGAACTAATAGGGGAAATGGTTATAGAATATGTAAAAATTGATGTAAAACAATAACCAATAGGTGTAGAGTAAGTAAAACCTTCTACAACACAAGAATTGATATGTGTAGAAGAAGTAAACCCTATTGCAACACAAGAACCGACAGGTGTAGAAGAAGAGGACCATGTTATAACACAAGAACCAATAGGTGAAGAGGAAAACCTTGTTGCAACACAAGAACCAATAGGTGAGGGTGAAAAATATGCTACAACACAACAATTGGTAAAGGATATGAGGGGAAAGCATGTTTCAATATCGAAGGAAACAAGGGATCACAATACACCCTCCAATAAGAGAATTCTCAAGTAGAGAAGGAAATATCTCATTGCGGTTAATGTCTTAAGACCATTACGTTTTATCCTTATGCAACAAAATATTAACTTAAAAATTATAAATAATAAAATACAAAGGAAGAAGATTAGGGCCAAGTTAAAAGGGGGACAAATGAGTCTTTATTGTCTCACCCAAGTGGGTGATTTCATTCAACAAGTCTATAATAAACTAGAGGAACAAATTGATAAATCATCCCTGGAGGTAGAAAATGTTGGAACGACAATGGCACTTCCAGAAAGGGTGAATGTTGAAACCCAAGCTATCAAGGTCTTGACCCAATACCAAGGAAACCAAACATAGGAAGTAAATCCTTTTGAGTAGATAAATAAGGGAACTAAAAATGAGGGGACTATGAATAAGGATCAAGGAGATCAAATAGAGGAGGTAATACCCCTTGAACATATAAATGAGAAAACTTAGATAAAGGGTCCATGTATGAAATATGTTGGAATTATAACATACATCGAGGGTGAATTTTGGTTGAGGGCTAACCTGGTCAAATGCAAAAGAATGGTTGAATATTATGAAAAAGGAAAAGTTCCTATGGAAGAATGAATACATTCCATCTATAACCTAAGGCATATATGGGCTAAGCAATTGGAAATCCATCGATGCAAATGGGAATGATGGAAACATTATGTAGATATGGCCTCTGAGCTACAATCCTAAAAAAAACTTCTTAGGGAATATAAAGGTAAGATGGGATCCCTTTTGGGATCCATACTCAATTGTAGAGCACCATCTCCTACCTATTTAGTATTATTGAATGAGAGACACTTCATGTTCTATTTTAGAGAAGTGGGAGCATGCATGTGCTAGAAATTAACCTCTGCAGAAACCTTCCTGAAGGTATACTATAAGAGAAACAAACAGGAGAAGGAACTGATGTTTGAACTCTACCAGCATAACCTTCTCCTGTAGTTTTACCCAAAATGGAATCCAAATCATATTGTGAGAGACATATATCTAAGGGACTTTACATCATTTGTGAGAAATCATTTCTAGTGGAATAATTCCCTATATGTTTCCCAATATAATTAGAATTATATCATATGGATAAGAAAATAATTCTTTGAGCACAAGGTTGATCTTATCTCATACTATGCATGGGTTAGTTATTAGATACATGCACACTTCATGACTAACAACATAGAATAATCCATCTATGATTGTATCCAGTGCATAGAATCTTTGATG
>ML828274.1:0-32836 GCA_009831015.1 Picea engelmannii
TCGTGCAGAGTGGAGAAGAATTCCAATAGGAGGAGTAGTTGGTTGAAGCTGAAATCATGCCATCCCAAGGAGATGACAAAGAGGTAGAGGAACTGGCACCAAGAAAATTGTCAAAGGATATGGATGAGAAGCATCTCAGTAACATTGTTGTAGAAGTGGAGTGGAAATCCAATCCCACAAGTAATGAAGTTAGCATAGGAGATCAATATGATCTGCTCTTTGATCTGTCTGGAGAATTGGAAGCCCTAGAAGAAGGAGAAATAACCTAGAGGAGGTGCATCCAACAAGTCAAGTTGGAAATGATGAAGAAGATGAGATGCAACAAAAAAGTAGACTGTAGGAGAGGAGCTATCCCATGAACAAGATGGATGAGGAGATTGAGGAGATAAGGAGACTAATGTTGAATTAAACAAAGGAGACAGTCAGTAGCAAGTGGAAGCTGAAAAGAAGAGATCACAGTGGAAATATGAATAGGGCACTCCAACATAAAGTTTGGAAAACTGGAGGAAATCTTGCAGCAGCAGCAAGACAACAACAACATGGCATAGGAGCATATGGAAAACTCTAGAATGGAGTTTGGGATCCTGGAGGATCTCAACAACAACAACAGAGGAGCCATGAGCAAGAGCTCATGTTTTCTTCATCAAAGGAGTATGATGCATGAGCATCAACAACGCATCAGAAGCCAACGCACTAGGAGGGAGTAGATCCCAAGGAGAGAGGAGTGCCAAACTTCTCATTTTGTTTTAAATTTGTCAATTTAATGTAATTAAAGTTTGAAAGGATCGAGGAGGGATGAGCCATTGTAATGTGTAAGGATGAGTGTAAGTCACCTTTAATGGATGACAGGTAGACAAATCTAGATATGATTCAGACTAGATGTAGATTAATTGTAATTTAATGTAAGTAGGTGGAGTAAGGCTTGAGAAGCTCCTCTTTTGTAAAAAGGTAAATGTATTTAGATCAAAGAGGAATTAGAGAAGTAGATAATTAGAGAGCATTAGAGGAGATTAGAGAAGCTCATGACAAGAGCAAGAGAAGAGAAATAACTTAGACTCTATTGCATTCCAGTCCTGTAAACTGTTGTACAAAGAATTCACATTTAATACAAAGGACGATTTCCCTGCATATGAGTCTCTGTGTGTGTTTTTTGTTTCTTAATGTTTTTTTTTTCGAATATTTACTATGCTTGTATGAATGCCATGAATGTATGAATTGTTTCCTTTGTAGGAATGAGATATACTTCTCTATCTTTGTGAGTTTCTGATTGTTCTAGGCTCTTAAGGCTAGTGCACACCAGAGTTGTCAGAAAAATCCGAGAAGCCAACGTAAGGAATGCGCAAGAACTCATTCAAGAGTTTAGGAAGATGATACATGGTGGGCACAACAGAACATGACACAAGCTCAAAAGGGATATTTATTGCAAGGAGTGCATGAAGGACCAATTTCAAGGGTCTGTCAAGCTCAGGAGAGATTGTGTAAGTTTATGTAGAGAGAGAACAAGGAGTGTGCCTATAATCGCAAGAGTATAAAAGCTCAAAGGTGAAACTAGTGCAAGGAGTGCACAGTGCTTATGCAAGGAGTATAGAAGGAGAGAACTTTCTAAAGTTCTAGACTAAAGAGTAAGTGGAAGAAGTACGTAGAATAACTTGTTGTAAGTCTCAAGCTCAGGAGGAAGAGCTCAAAGTGCTAGGAGGGCATAAGAAATCTTATGGAGGAACAAAAGGGTTGAGCCCCTTTGAAGTTGAAGAAGTCCCAAGCTCAGGAGGGAAGTGCAAGGTGTGCGCCTGAGTTTAAGCCATCCAAGCAAAAGATCTTAAAGAGGATAAATATCTTTGTTTCAAAGAGAGCAGATGAGATATTTTTGGGAGAAGACAAATCCTTCTTAGTCGTCGAATCAAGGTAAGGTGCGTGGTTGTTAAGAACTGAAGTCCTTTGGAATTTGCCACTTCGACTATTTTAAGTTATTTGATGTAAAGGATGCAAAATCCCTGAAGATCTGAAGTCGTGGAGTGAATCTACGTCGTAGAACACAAGGAGAGTGTCATTCATTGGATTGGATGAGCATAAATATGGGTCATTGGATCAAACCCCATACCAAAGCAGAAGCACGCATGAGAATATCAAATCCCAGCCATTGGATCTGCACACAGGTGAGCGTGAGCCATAGATCTCACTGAAATTTAGAGATCAGACACTCCGGGAGAAATGTGTTCTTGTGTTACTAGGAGGAAAATATCCCAAAGTCCCGAAATCCAGAGAATATCCTGATCGTTCTTCATTGGGGACACATTTCAGTGGATTATTGATTATTCAAAAGTTTGACAATCCATAGGATTGTAGGTGAAAAAGGTTCTGGTGTAAAAAGTCTCGAATTCTTATAGCCCGGAGTTAATCCTGGTCGTTTGTTGACAAGGGAACGTGGAAAATATATCTCCTCCCTTCACCACTTTGGAGTTCAGAGATTCGAGAGTCTAGTGGTGATCAACAACGAGAAATCCCAAAGCCCAGAGTTCTAAAGGGGATCCTAGTCATTGATTTTTGGAGGAGTGAGAGTCCTCGATATCGAATTCAACATTTGAAAATTCGGGAGGTAGGGTGCATTAGAGTCTCAAAAATCCCTAATCCTAGAGTCTCAAAGATCTTTCTGACCGTAGATAATGACAAGATCCATGGGTTGTTGATCCCTAGACTCTCTGATAGTTCGCCACTTTAGCGTTTGGGAGAATTAGTGTGTTGTTTTTTAATATCTTCTGAAGTCCTAAGCTCCAGAGTTGGAGAGCGTCGGAGTAGATTCACAGATTTAGTGTTTGGGTGATTTATGTTGTTGTGTTTCCAGATCCTCCAAAGCCTGAAACTCTAGAGCATCATAGTAACAAAGCGCAAGAGCACTAGTCCATGAGTTTGCCAGTTCGACGTTCAGGGGAATTAGTGTGTTGTGTGGTCAAAACCTCTGAATCCCGGAGTAGCGAAGCGTCAGAGCCTCGAACCTCCAGATAAGCACCATTTGGTTGAGCGCCTGGTTCCATCTCATGGTCATATGAGATTTTGGCCGAAGTTAAGGGGAAAGCACCCAAAATATGATTTTTAAGGATAAAGGGGCTTAGGGAAGGAGCCTGCGAGGTTCAGAATTGTACGGACCTATGCCCAAGTATATTTTAAAGGGCCTGTGAACATTAAGAGGGGATCCAACAAGGATCCAAGAGCTTATTCAGCTCCTCGGAAGAACGATCCTAGAAAGGGAGGTCGTGTGAACCCCAAGGAGGGGTGGGGGTTTGAATCATAATACATTGGTTATGTACTCTCATTGGATTGAAAAATTCTCATTAGAGAAATATGTTGAGTTTCATTGTCCTATGTGGGGGGAATTCCTAGGTTTGCTAGTCCAATTCTAGCACCTTTTAGAGAGATTATATTAGAGCATAGAAAAATCCATTTTCCATGAACTCAAGATGATGTTTCAAATAAGGTCTTATAGGAGAATATGTGTGCATTACAAATTTCTTTTTTTTTAAACACTAACACGATGTTTGTATTCCGATGCCCCCATGTCTCACTTTCGACGACTTAAAACACGATATTTTTATAAAAGCACTTACATTACGTCGGTCTTTTGACACCCTCACATATCACTTAAGAAAACATAAAACATGGCCAATATATTCAATTAGTCAATGAATAGATCCTTTGTCGTCTGACTACCGACCAACATAGATTTTATAGAATCTCACTTCTGACGAATGAAACGTGGCCGATATGGAAATTTTGTCTTCTGATAGTTTCCATGTCGTCTTACTTCATACGAATGAAACGTGATCGATATGGAAAATTCATTGATGAATGGTTTCACTAGAGCGTCCCACTTCCTATGAACAATGACGTCGGAAGTGAGACGACCTTCTACATTTTTGTACGTCGAAATTATGATGAATATCTACATCATTGTACAAATCGGCCTTTGATGAAACGTGTCCGTCCAAGAAGTTGGAAGTGAGACGACTTGAGTATCCATCGGAATTGAGATGGTACCAAAATCGACGTTTGCGGGGGCAAGTTTTTTCAAGATCCCGAAAACCATACATCAGGATTATGGAGAAAGTGTCATCAGAAAATGACCCAAATTTACTAGTGGTTGGACATTATTCCTTTACTAAAGAGAGGGAAGTTGCTTCCTAGGTGATAGTGATGACATCCTCCATGTTCCACTAATCTTAGTGCCTTGTGAAGGATTTTCACTTGGTGTTATATTTTGTGATAATTGTTATGAACCAATGCCTTGATAATGATAAAACGTTAGTGAATAAAGTCCACTTTGAGGGGGAAGCCTCCTTTTACAATATATTCAATGTACAAGATGAGATCAGATCATCCAAAGACTAGGTCTCCTTGGTGTGTGTGTGTGTGTAAGAGACAAGGGGTATAACTATAATGAAAGGGTACAATGAAGGGTTCTATCCTATATACAAATATAACTGTAAAAATGTAATAATTCAATATCTAGGGATTAGTAAGGGGTTTTATACTTAACATGGGACTTTGCCTAGGGATTAACATGTCCCTCTCCTTCAAACAAGTGGTTTCCTCAACACTTGACTAACTATGGGCATGTCTGCATGAATAACTTATCTTCCCATGTCACCTCTTCCATTGGTAGGTTCATCTGTTTGATGAGGTACTTAGTAATTTCTTTATTTCACAACCACTTAATCCTTGTTTCAAGTATTATTTATGGTTCTAGTATGATTTTCCCTTCTTCATTAATCTCTAGTAAAATGGTTTGGATTGGGATATTGTCATTGATTACCTTATTTAAGCAAGAAACATGGAAGACTAGATGTACATGTGAAGATGGAGGCAAATCCAATTTGTAAGCCATACTTCTAATCCTTTGCAACACCTTATAGGGGCCATAATATTTGGATGTTAATTTATTGTCATTTGTTTCTTGAGGGACATATGATTATATGGTTGTAGCCTCAAAAGTACCCAATCCACCACTTCAAATTCCATTTCACTATGATGTTGATATGCTTGTTGTTTCATCCTATTTTGTGCCATAACCAAGTTTTCCCTCAATAGTTTTAGAAAATCTTGTCGATGCCCTATGTGGTCCTCCATTTTATTAATCTTTGTAGTCTCTTTCAAGGGAGATGTGATAGATGTAGGATGAAATTCATAAAGTGTCATAAATTGGGACATTTTTTATGAAGTATGGAAGGATGTGTTGTACCACCATTATTCCAAGGGAAACCACTTGACCCATTGTGTATGTTTATCATATTCAAAGAAAAGAAGATGATGGTAGGATGATTTGTGAGCCAATTGAGTACCCATACAAGAAGATAATTCAGTCCAAAACTTTTCAGTTAAAATTGGATCTCTATCACTTACAATAATCTTGGGGACTCCATGTAGATTTTGAATTGTTTTCATGAATGTTGTGGCGATTGTACTTGCCTTAAAATGATGAGAAAGAGAGAAAACATGGGAATACTTTTTCAATCGATCCACTACTACCATGATGACAATATTTCCTTTAGATTTGGGTAAACCTGTAATAAAATCCATTAAAAATTTCTCCCAACCTTGACTTGGTATAGTTAATGGTTTTAGGAGACATGGAGTCTTGATTTTCTCTCCCTTATTCTATTGGAAGACCGCACATTCAGACACAAACTTTTGAACATCACTTTTAAGACCTTCCTAGAAAAAATCCTTCTTGATCCTATGGTAATTTTTTAAGAACCTTGAATATCCTCATATATGAGAAGTGTGCAATTCCAGAAGGACCTTCAGTTTGATTTGGGAATTCTTACATAAATATAGGGGTTCATGATAATGTTGATGCGAGGAATGGAAAGTCCTCACTCAATCATTTTATAATCTTACTAGTATAAATTAAGATAAGCAGTAATGTTACCCTGGGTATATAGCCTATGCAAAAATATCAATCAACTCTCAAGAAATATGTTCTTGGACCTGATGCTATTATAAAGTAGTGTGTTTCCGCTAAAAAAATGAAAAATGTTTATATATAAATGCTTGAAAAATATTAAAATGAACAAAATAAATAACATAACAATCTAAAACCAGAAATATGAGTCTCAATTGAGAATAACCATATTTTATTAATAAAAGTCTTTCTGAGTTACAACCAGAATGCCTCTTTTCAAACTCCTACGAGGATGAGGACCAAGACCAGACTTAAAATTCTAAGATGGAATTAAACATCATACAAATACAACTAGTGTCTGAAATAAAATTACCAATATTGAATACACTGGATCAACCAAGTCACAAGTCCACAAAGTCTTGACTCTACAAACTAATCTTAATTAGAACTGAAAATTGATTAAGATATTCTAATAAAACTACACAAAGTGCCAAGAGAAATGAATGACCTTATGAAGCATGCCAAATATCAATGCTTCCTAGTCTTTTATTCTTTGCCACCTTTAGAAAGATCATGTTGTCAACAAGAGGATTTATCCCTTTTAAGAAACTCAGAAAATGGAAGGATGAAATTCAAAAATATCAATATGAAAAAAGAGAAAAACTTATCAAAAGTGTTTCTCTCTAATTCCTCATGCCTTATTTGTCCTTTGATTCCTCCTTTTATTCTAAAAAAGGTATTTCCTCAAGTATTTGAACTACTTTTAGTTACTAAAGTTAAATAAATTTAGTTGATAAATAGGACAAATATATTTATGATAAGCATATTTAATAAATAAATAATAACTAAATAGGTGGAGTCCCCCTCTATATGCACACTTTATATCAATAATAAAAATAGATTTTCCTTTTCACTCCATCATATAATCAATCAAATATAAAATATATCGGCATCATATAACATACCAAAAACATACATCTCAAACACCATGGCATAAAACACTTGTATCTCCCATAAAAATAACATGATATTTAAAAGTTTCAAAATAAAATATCATGGTTCTGTCATCTGTCCTCAAATAGTGTCATAGTCAAAATCAACCCAAACATAATTAAAATAATTCAAGAAATTTTTCCTGAAAAAAATCACCTCTTTCCTTGATAAAGTCTTCATACTGGGACTTATTTTCTCCCAACTGGGAAATTTCAGGGTGCACTTCATGTAAACTTAGGTTTCCAATGCTTGTTGATTTAATATTTGAGTGAGTAGAGGAAGAGGATTTTGTCATGCTGGTAGAATTAACATGTTGCTTACCTTTATCAATTTGAGATCCATGTGGTCTAGTTTTGTGATCCTTTGGAGGAGAAGGAGGAGAAGGAATAAAATCATGTGAAGTAGTTGTGTGAACATGTAATACTAGTTGAAATAGAGGTAAAGGAAAAGATGCACTAGCAACAATAGTATGAACTAGAGGAGGAGGGGGAAGCATAGGTCACTGATTGGCACCAGAAGAAGGATTGGTATGTAAATTTCCACATCCATCAATATTAGGATGCACAGGAGACTCGAGGATGTTCACAATACCAGGGTGAGGTTGTAAGATATAATTTGGGGTTGCTTTGGGTTATGGAAAGGTTTGTTGACCACCAAGGTTCAAGTTCCCAATTTGGATAAGTTGATGGAACTCATCAGAGTCAACATCAAAATGAATACAGAACCTTAGTTTTTTATGCCCCCCAAGATGCCAAAAGGTATTAGGCCCTCGACCTCTTCTTCCTCTATTTCCTCCTCTGCTAGTATCCTTGTTGAAGAAGCTCATCTATAGAAATGACAACTGAATTAGCACAAGTATAAAATAATAGTGCGTTAAGACATCTAATACAATTTTTCTTAATGATTAAACTGGCTCTAACATAACAAAGCCATACAACACAAATGGGAATTGAAAAGGAACAAAGTGAAATAGGGACATAAATACATCATCCATTATCCATACCCAATCAACATCATACAAGTGTGAAATCCATATATGTTGATAATTACTTTCAAAAATAAGTCTTCCCATATTTTACTTCAAAATATATTTACAAGTGTCTATCAATCAACCAAAAAAATTTACAAATCCTTTCATATCTTTTAGCTATGTTCTTTTATCATGCTAATCACATAAACTATATATTTTCCTATGCATATTTATTGTATATACATGACTTAAATGGAGAAAGGAAAATAATGATAGAGACTTTAGGAAATAACTTATGAAAAGTGAGATTGATGATGGAAACTAGATCTATATAATAAATATTTGACTTCCTTTTAATGAATTTCAATTTCACCAAGTCATCAACCAAAAATATCTTTATTGCTTTCTGAATCAATCAAATCAAAACAACCAATAAATATATCCAAGTCATATCACATTATTCATAATTTTCATAATAGAATCTTGCCTTTGACTTATACATCCAAGTTATGCCATTTACAATACAATATATTTCATCTTAATTACATAGATAGGGCACATATGAGAAAAGGAAATAAAATGAATGGGACTTCAGGGAATAGTTTGTGTTAAGTGAAATTGATGAAGAATAATGGGTCTATATAATAATCCCTTTTCCTTTGTTTTACAAAAAATATTATATGCAAACTAATAGCATCAACCATATGCATGCTGATCATAGCCATTTATAACCTCAACTATCCAACATGTACATTCTATGCTTTTACAGAAACTAGATCCATGAAACATTCTTAATAAACTGAGATTCATTGTTATATGCCCCTATTTCCATCATCTCTTACACATACGTTATAACTCAAATCACTCCTAGAATAACCATTTATAAGACTTATACCATACACGAATTGTTGTTAATAATTATGATGGCAAAGAAAATCGATCGTTGTATGTTGATACAAAACTTAACCATATCAATGTCAAACCCCAGAAGTAAACATATCAATCAAAATCCCTCGACAAGTCGTTGAAAGTCGCAAAAGAAACCATAGCTCGAATGGTAATGAAAACATATACCTAGGAATGAGTTTGAATCCAGTAATCGTCTTTCCATAAAGAAGGGTTTTCAAACTCATATTTTTAATATGTGGTTCCGAACTTGGAAACAAATAGTCGATAAAACCCAACAATCATAATAACAAGTGAAAATATTTGACTTTCCTGAAATACTTTCAAGACATTTGCAATTATGTGTCACGTGATGAATGAAAATCCAATGAAATGATGTGCATGTGATTCAAACAATATGAACTTTTTAGCTAGAAGGTTTATTATCGGATTAGCATTCTAAACCCAACACTACTAAGAAATTGATTATAACCCAAATGATTCACATTCCCACAACCATCATCGAAAAATAATCAGACGCATAAACTTATATCAGAACAGAAATCTGGGTGAAACCCAAGAACATGCAAGTATTTATATTAAATGGGTTTGATCCTAGGTTCTTCTTTGAAAGGGAAAAATTGTTTTTAGAGACCCAAAGTCAAAACCATGGATGCCATTAGCGCAAAAATGCTATTGAGTTTGATCCCTTTTTAATATATGAATATATTTCAGAATAGGGTTTGAACATAGACCAAATGGAATCGAGTGAAGGAAATGAATAATTCTGAGAGTGACCAGAGCACTTAAAAGGATAAAGAGCACTCAATTTCAAGCTTCAAGTTTATGCAAATAGGGTTTATCGAAAATTTATTATTTTTTTCATTTAAAAATTTTATGGAAAGTGAAAGAATGGAGACAAGTAAAATTGTTTCTATCCTTTTGTATGCAAACATTTTCTTCGTTTCCTTTTTCAAGAAATGGAAAAGAAGGAAAGGAGAAGAAATCCATACACACAATAATATCAACCAGAGCCAAAATTAACCATTTTAATGAAAAAATTGTGGTAAAAGATGTAAGACAAATTGATGTTCCATACCTTTGCACAATGATGCCTTTTAAACCAGGATTGAAGAATGAGTTTGTTACCAAAACTGCTAGGTGCGAGGGTTTACACCAACAAAGCTCAAAGTTTGTTCTTTCAATCTCCAATAACACAAATGAACAAAATCCAAGGTGATACGAGGGTGATAGAGAACATGACTGTGGAGTAATTACCCACCTCTCGTTGCCTTCAATGCATGGCTAATTTTGACGATGTTGCCAACCAACATTCCATTAAAGTATATGCCATGTCATCAATCTAAAACCCTCATATCATGTGGACTCTTACTTGACATCACATCAAATAAACGTCGATCCCACTTCTCATAAATCCATATCATGAACAATAAACCACATGCAATATGTTTTAATCTCATAGCACTATTTCATATGCGAAATGTATTAAGCCATGTCAAATATAAACCATATAAACCATATAACGACTTAGCTATAAACCATATAACAACTTCATATATCATGTATCAGGTGCTTTGTATGTGAAATATTCACTTGTGTTGACTTGACATAATATTCCAATTGTAACCCAAATTTTTAGCACCATATATAACCAATATGAGTCATGAACCATATAAAAAATCCTTACCCCTGTTCTGGTTTAATTCAAATGTTATATTCTTCAGGTATTCCTTGAGCTCCTCTATTGATGGATCTGTTTTTTGATATTGGTTCTCTTCTAGTGGAAAGGTTGCCTGCAGAGCCTCTTCCTGGGTCTGAAACTTCTGTTGTCTCAAGGGGTATTTCAAATGTGGTAGCAATGAATTGACAAACAAATGCCTATGTTGCATATTTTTCATGACTACTTCAACTTTCCCTTCAATCGTTTGAATCTCTGGTCTATCTCCCAGACAGATTCTCTTGGTTTCTGCCTGATCTCTATCATCTCATTCATGTATTGATCCTCTGATCTAGGCTTATGGAATTCATTTATCAGCAGTGTTGACGATTAAAATAGCAACGAGGAATTTCTCCCACAAAGTATTTCTAAATCCCTATTATTTAAACTATGCTAATAATATAATACTAGTAGGTGGGACCCCCTTGTAAACTGGAGGCTCGGAGATAGTCATATCACACATTTTATGTTGTTGTTTCGATGTTTCTTATAGGGTCCTATATGGTTGACAGTGCAGTCATGGTTTCATTTTGGATATAGTAACAAGTGGATGATGCATTTTATGGGATGTTCTGCTATTTAAAGCTTTATTTTTATGTTATGATTGGCATATATTTACAGTTTCTATGTTTAATCATGTCACCATGATTTATTACCTGGCTACACATGCACAAGAAATATGTTATTAATGACATAACCAAAACAAAGGGAAGAAACTTATGGAAAAAATCCTAAAAGAAAGGCCTATGTTTATGCTATGTTAGAAGTTATGTGCAATTAAAAATGCAAAACATGTTAGTGTTAGTCCTAACTATTAAATGGTTGGTTAGTGGCTATGTGATTTTCTTTCGAGTTATTGTGGGCGCATATGGTATGGAAACTCATATGGTATGACATAAGGACTTGGCAAGGGTTAAAGTAAATGTTTTGGGTGGTGCATTGGGCAAGGAATATTGTCACAGGTTTCAATGGTTTGGAAATTATTACATGGTTTAAATGATATGGTGAGTGTTGGTTGTCTTGTACTTTGGAATTGAATAGAAGAGGAGATGGAAGTGACGTGCAATAAATGCATGTCACTCCATACTCCTCCCATCAGGTCGTCACCCTAGTATGGTTCTTGTTTCATTTTGAGCTGCTGGTGGTTAAGCTCTGAAATTCATGCTTGGAAAGAAAACACTCAGCCAACTCGCCCTTTTAAGCTCTCGGTTACATGTATGGTTCTTTTTCACCCCATCCATGAATTAAGATCTGTGTATGAACAAACAATGGCTTAGTAATGCTTGGGTTTGTGTTTTCCTGATAATTCTAATTGTGTAAATGCATGGTTTTTCTCTCTGGAATGATTATGTAATTGTTCGATTTGCAAGTAAAAGAATTGGTTTGGGTTGAGTTGTGCATTCACTGGTTACTTTGTTGGTTAAAATTGTGCTGGGTATCTATGGATTTTTCAATGAATATGGGTATTATCACTCTGTGTTTTAATGGTGGAGGGTTTCACTCTGTGTATTCTTTTTGGTTGCTTCCTCACGGTTATGAGAGTAACCTTGTCCAGTTGTGTTCAGATTGCCATTTGGTTGTTGTATATTTTCCAAAGTCATGGTTGTGGGATTATTCACATGGTCTTGGAATCAAAGTATCCCAGAAGTTGGTCTTAGGGTTGCCATAATGTCAATATATATTCTATATGGTTGTTGGGTGATACAAGTTATGCCTCAGGTTATGTGTCCTCATTGGAATTGTTATCAAATGATTCAACTCTTAAGAAATAGACAAAGGTTATACCTCTGTGTTCTGGGTAACTGTCACTATCTAGTGGCCATTCACTTATCCTCTGCAAACACAAAATGCACTATGTGCATCAAGTTTCTACCCTACTCGTCGTTGTTTCCTCTGTGGCTAACCATTGTACCATTGCCCAGACCGAGAGTTATAAGGGACCATGTGGTTTTCTACTATTCTTGTATCGAAGGGTCTCTGCCTATGATTGATATGTTTATGAGGACCTCTAGTTCTCTGTGCGATTTATGACTGAGCACACTCTTGATTGCTTCTATGTATTTTTTGTGACAGAGCCTGATTTTAAAAATCCCCAGTTGTTCTTACTCCTATCAGGCTTCTTTTCAGTTTTCAAAGATTGGTTGTCAAGTGGAGTGGTTATGAGATTTTTTGTCGAGTCCCTATCTCGTCTTCCTATGATGAAATCGGTTTAAAAGTTGTGATCAAGAATGAGTAATGATATGCAATCAAAGGGTTGCCTCTTTTTCATTATATTTTGAATCAATGTGTTCTACAACAGGGTGTTGATTGCAAATTGGAGACTCTTGTGTGTTTCACTAGGCTTGATTGGGATCATAGCAAGTTATGGAATTGATAACTATGTTTATTTCGTTATGATCACTGTGTATCTATTATGGAATCATTGTGCATGTTGTAAATAATTGCATCGACGGTGATGGAGCTCGGTTTTATATTGATTGTGGTTCCGTTATAAGAACTTATTGGTTGATATGTTGAAGAATGTATGAAACCGAGCATGTTTTATAAGTTTGTTCAATTTGGAAAGGGACCTGTGCATATGTTTTAATTGGTTGATTGTGAATTTATGGATAGTGTATGATATTTTTATAGTGATGTATTATGGATAGAAGGAGAAAGCATACTAAGGTATTCTCTTGAGTTTTATTGAGATAATTCAGTTTTCATTCATTATTTAATTCATTGAAAGCCTAATTCTCTTTTATGATAACAGGGTCCAATTGTAGACAACAAGATTCAAGGATGAATTACATCATTCATACACTTTTTTTTCAGAGGTGTTGATCTATCTTTGATAGTTTGTGTAGACTTGTCTGTTTTTGAATTAGATTTCATGAATGATAAAGGATATTGTGCAGATTCGAGTGGGCAACAATCTATGGCAAGTTGATCCAACTTTTAAAGTTCATTTTTTTACTTTCTGTCAGAAGTCCTTTTGTATGGTTTTCATCGGGGACATCTAAGTTTGACTTTGGTACAAACTTCCTCAGGGAATTTTGTAAAGAGAATTATCCTTTTGATAAATTGGAATGAAATAAGCAATTGCTTTATGTCTCATTTGTGTTGATTATTAACTTGGTATTTTACTTATGTCTCTACATTTATTCTGCATTTGTTGTATTCAGAAAATTACATAAATATTGAATTTTTCAACAATCTTTTATTTATAATAAAATCAGCCAAAGCCCTTGTAACCAATACTTGTGGATTAGGAAACAATTTTTGATGGCTATAAACATAGGGTGATATTCCCGTCTATCTTTGTTTATCCAAGTAAGATCTGAAAATTCTTGAGTAAGATCATTTCATATATTTTCCTCAATAAGAAACTTCTTGATATCCACAATCATTTTGGTTGTTCCTGGTGGATTGTTTGCAACTAAGATCATGTACCAATCCAGTATGTGGTCTCTTAGCGGGATGGATAACTACGCAAGTTTAGTGTCCTCATTTTTAATATGTTTTGCTTCCCAGATATTTTCACAGATGAACAAGTTCTTCTTAGGGTCCTTTGACACCTCTCCCTTGAATTCTGGTAACCTGATGGTGGGATCATGTCACGCCATCCTGAATGTTGAACTAGTACCTTCGTACAACATAGATCCTTGAATAATGCTTCCTGAATTGGCTACCCCAGTCGTTTCTCCCTCTGTAGATGTACTTCTTGCTTCATTTCTTCCACTGAAATTCTGTTGTCTAAACGATGGTGTTCTTTCTGTTGTATCATTCGCACATGATTTTATGGGTTCCACAATGACACTGATATGGATAGGAGTTCTGCCTCCGATTTTTTCTCTTGGACCTCTTGTCTTCCTTTCATACGATGGGCACAATATTTCCTCAATCTACTCCATAGCCCGAAGATCCTCTACCTCTTCTTCATCACTTGCCAAGCATTCCCTCACAGCTATGGCTCTCTTCTTATTGTTTATGTTATATTGGTAGGGTACTCCACTGCACGTTTTCTAGTTGTTTCCATGATATGCTTGATTTGGTCTTCATCCATCATGATTGGATCCAAGGCCTCCTCATTTTTTCTTGTATCCATCTCTTCCTCCATTTATCTGTCTCTTGTCAGTGCTTCCCCCCTTCCCCCATGCACACAGGGAAATTTTAGTTGTCTGAGGCCATTATCATTACACCTTTGTTATAAATTAACATCTTGATGGAAGTGTATAATGATATGATATACCTACCTCAAGGTACCTTCAAGAACTCTTTCTCTACTACGTTGTAAGACTTTGCAGTATCTACTGCAAATTCTGTGATAAATCCTGCAACAATGTTTTCTAACCAGTTATCTACTGCATGCGTAAACTTATTATCAATTTGTTGTAACTGCACAATCTTAGCAGGATTCCATTCTAGTTTTCTGATCCGATTTGTAGGGTTGTTGTATTTCAACCTCAATATCCACTCCTACAACACATTCGGGAAATCACAGAAAAATACTTCATGCAAGTCGTTGAATACGTATTTTTCCATATATTTGCGTGGTGTTAACTTCATGTTTCTGTTATCTTTTTGTGCAAATTCCATCTCCTTTGTTTTCAACCATCTCCCTATCTCTTCCTTCATTGGGTTCCACAGTCTCAACATACCCTTTTATATTCTCATTATTTTAACATTGTGTCATCAGATCTTCACGACTCTTCAACAAATCTCCTTCACTCAATCCCTTTCTATTCCAACCGACAACAAAACCATTTGTTGGTTACTACTTTATCTACTATGATCTTAATTTAACGTCATAAGTTGACCCATGTTCATATTTAAATAAGATTCCAACAAAATCCCTCTAAAACTATCGACCCTCCTAGTAAACCAGAAGGCAACGTAGCGCACAATATGTATTGCATAGTCTCACCCACGATAGCATTATGGGTGGCTACAACACTCAGATGCTTGTAGCCTGGGAATGAATGGGGATGTGTGATTAACCTCAGTGACCTTTAATCATTCACTAGTTCATACATCTAGATTTATTACACTGTCATTATTACTCATGCATGTAAAATATCATATCTAACTAATTCCTTCATTCATTATCTAACATATAATCATCAACATCAAAGAATATACATAACATTTAGTCACACAACGCAAGGTCTGTCGTGGTTCACCCCTCCCGGGCTATGTCCACAAAGATTTGGTTATTTTTATATTTTATTATCTTTGATTCCAACCTATAACATGCTGCACATTACAACTCTTCCTCGAAATAGGTCAAGATATTACAATGAGGTGGAATAGATCGCACCTAGCTCCTTAGCCTGCGATCTAACCCTCAAGATCTGCCTTAATCCCTCTCTCAATCTCAACAACTTACAAAACTACATTGGACTTACAATTGCATTAAGCAATAACATCTACTAGAAATGTTCAAACACACTAGCATCCAACCAACTCCGAACCAACCCCAAAAAACCCCTTACCTAGACCTCCTAGGTATCTATTAGGAGATATTTTTGGCTTACTAGCCATTACATTATCTTACCAAAACCCTAACCCTATCTTGGCTAGGTCTTCTTTCATGTGTGCATCACATGCCTTCCTCTTCTACATGTGCATATGTTTTACACATGTTGATCCTTCTCCATGCACATTTTCCTCCCACATTATGCCTTTCCCTCAAAGTTGGCCTACGTCCCGACAATAGAACCATTTGTTGTTTACTACTTTATCTACTCTGATCTTACTTTAACATCATAAGTTGACCCAGGTTCATATTTAAACAAGCTTCCAACAAAATCCCTCTAAATCTATCAACCCTCCTGGTAAACCATAAGGAAACACAACGCACAAGATGTACTGTGTAGTCTCACTCGATATAGTCTTATGGGTGGTTGCAACGCTCAAATGCTTGTAGCCTGGGAATGAATGGGGATCTATGATTAACCTCAATGACCTTTAATCATTCACTAGTTCATACATCTAGATTGTATACACTCTCATTCTTACTCATGCATGTAAAATATCAGATCTAACTAATTCCTTCATTCATTATCTAACATCTAATCATCAACATCAAAGAATATACATAACATTCAGTCACACAATGCAGGGTCTACTATGGTTCACCCCTCCCGGGATACGTCCACAAAGATTTGGCTATAATGTTCTTTTATTATCTTTGATTCCAACCTATAGCTCCCCACACATTATAACTCTTCGTCAAAACATGTCAAGATCTTACAATGAGGCGGACTAGATCACACCAGGCTCATTATCCTGCAATCTAACCCTCAAGATATACCTTAATCCCTCTCCCCATCTCAACATCTTACAAAATTACATCGGACTTGCAGTCGCATTAAGCAATAACAACTACTAACAATGTTCAAACACACTAGCATCCAACCAACTCTAAACCAATCCCTAAAAACCCCTTACCTAGACCTCCTAGGTACCTATTTATACATATTTTCGGCTTGCCAACCATTACATTCTCTTACCAAAACCCTAACCTTATCCTGGCTAGGTATTCTTGCATGTGTGCCTCGCATTCCTTCCTCTTCTACATGCGCATATGTTTTACACATGTTGATCCTTCTGCATGCGCATTCGCCTCCCACGTCGTACCTTTCCCTCAAATATGGTCTGCGACCGAAAATATAACCATTTGTTGGTTACTACTTTATCTACTCTAATCTTACTTTAACATCATAAGTTGACCCAGGTTCATAATTAAACAAGCTTCCAACAAATCCCTCTAAAACTATTGACCCTCCTAGTAACCAGAAGGCAATGCAGTGCACAAGATGTATTGCAGAGTCTCACCCGAGATAGTCTTATGGGTGGCTACAACGCTCATATGCTTGCATCTTGGGAGTGAATGGGGATATGTGATTAACCTCGGTGACCTTTAATCATTCACTAGTTCATACATTTAGATTTATTACATTGTCGTTCTTAGTCATGCATGTAAAATATCAGATCTAACTAATTCCTTCAGTCATTATCTAACATATAATGATCAACATCAAAGAAGATACATAACATTTAGTCACACAATGCAGGGTCTACCGTGGCTCACCCCTCCTAAGCTACGTCCATAAAGATTTGGCCATTCTGTTCTTTTATTATCTTTGATTCCAACCTATATCACCCCGTGCATTACAACTCTTCCTTGAAACAGGTCAAGATCTTACAATGAGATGGAGTAGATCGCACCAAACTCCTCAGCTTGCAATCTAACCCTCAAGATCTACCTTAATCCCTCTCCCCAACTCAACAGATTACAAAATTACATCGGACGTGCAGTCGCATTAAGAAATAATGACTACTAGCAATGTTCAAACACACTAGCATCCAACCAACTCTGAACCAACCCCAAAAAACCCCTTACCTAGACCTCCTAGGTACCTATTTATACATATTTTTGACTTACCATCCATTACATTATCTTACCAAAACCCTAACTGTATCCTGGCTAGGTCTTCTTGCATGTATGCCTCGCATGCCTTCCTCTTCTGCATGAGCATATGTTTTACACATGTTGATCCTTCTGCATGCACATTCACCTTCCACGTCATGCCTTTCCCTCAAAGCTGGCCTGCGCCCAATAGATGGGATCACACCATTTGATATTTGTTTCAATCCAACAAGCACCATATTGTGCCTCCTTAAGGTTTGTCGGGAATCGTTTATTGAGGAGGGATTGGAAGTTTCCTTCAAAATAATTGAGGTATTGTCCAAGAATCGTGCTCTTTTTCTTAAAATAGGAATCAATTCAACCAAGCAAGGTATTAAACCTATCATTAAATTCCCTAATATTCTCATCGTCTTGTTTGCAAATTTTGAGATATTGTGAGTAAAGGGAGGCCATATCTTCCATCACACCCCACCTTTGCAAGAAAACTTGTTCTAAATATTCACAGGTTTTAGGCTCTTGCTTGGGATGTTAGTGCTCCATTTCGTAGCATCTCCAGTAAGTGAGGTAAGGAAAATTTTCATGATTATGTTAAGATGTTCTTTCCCGGACTAATGGAAGTCATAGCTTTGACAAAATTTGGTCCAATGTGTGTTGCCAGAAGCCCTAGCCTCTCCAGAAAAATTGGGTATCCATGAATCAACATCGTTAGGTGGATCATGTAAGCCCCATTTGATATTAGCCAAGTACAAAGGGTCGAAGAGTTCTTTGGGGGCCCATTTAGGAGGGGCCATGGGAATAATAGGAACTGCACGACAAGAAGGTGTGTACTGACATCTACTACGGGTCATCATTAATGGAGTCGCTAGACAATCTCCTTGAGATTATCAAAGGGATGATGGGATCACCCTCAGTGGAGTTGCCAGGTAATATTTGTGAAATGAATACTTTGGATAAAGGCTTACCGAAAAAGTGTCGTTCGAGGAAAATTGACTCAATGTTCCCCAACAACGGTGCCAAAAATGTTATCGCACAATTTCTACTTTCCCAAAGCCCAAGGTAAGTAAGGGAGATTGGAGTAACAAACATGATATCCTATCACTGTCACCTTAATAGTAAATCCCCACTTTCTAGGGATAGGCAAGGTCTACCCCAGGGGAGGAGTCCCCAATAACCTAAAGGGATGGAAAATTAGGGTTATGTTCAAGATATATTCCCCCCTCTCACTAGTTACCAAAGTCACTAAATCTATGCCCTAAAGATGATTTTGATGAAGTGCTTGATGTACCTGCTCGGAGCATGACAATATAACATGCATATACAATAATTCCAAGTAAAAAAATGATAATAACTCCTCAATAGACAATGGACAGTGACAATAAGTGCTAGATGATATAAAATTGCAGCAGTTAGTAAGTTTACAACAACAATTGATAAAATGTAACAATTGCAACAAATACTCCTCAGAAAAGATTGAAAAGACAATGAAAACGTAGCATTAACTAAGTAGTATGATAATAACTTGTCATAAGCAATTTCTGAATTGATTAGCTAGCAATTAAAGTTGAGTATGCAGAAAATTTGCAGCCTTAGATGGAGCCTCCCACATTGACTCCATTTACCCCTAAGAGGCACTAGTCTTCAACCCTTGTTTCTTGACAAGAATCATCAAACTTCAAACTCAATCTATCTACCTGATACCCTAATAACCTAAACTAACTTGTTAACCTAGTCTAGGAATACTAACCATTAAGTTGTTGTTATAATCACTGCTACAACCATTATTTTGCAACGTATCCAAACTTGTTTGACCACTTAAATCAATCCAAAAATTGTATAAGGCAAGGTACAATCAACCAAGACTAAAGTGTGCATCAAATTTCCTTTCTAAATACTTTTATGAATATTTCACTATTGTTGTCATTACTTTATTTTGTTGTTGCTACAATTATCATTGGCAGTCTGTTAGAGTTTATTTCCTGACTGACATATATCTAGAAATTGTATGAGAGAAGTGTTATCATTTCAAGACTTCACAATATCTTGTTACATTGTCTATTAAAGTGCATTTTTTGGATGTTATTACAGTTTTCATTAATTAATTACTATTGTTATATATTTATCACTTGCTTCATACATTGATTGGTATAAGTCATCTCTATAAACTTGAAGTCTTGTTGAAGAATTCATCATCACTTGTTTCTACCATAAATTTTGTTGTTGTATTGGTAAGGGGAAAGTACACTTTATTCTCCTTTGCTTCAGCCAACAAGTCTTAAGTTTGTTTTGAGTAACCTAGAGAGAGGGGTGGTTAGCCTTACCTTTTTCCTTTCCTCAACCGCTAGGTCCTGGGACGTCTCCCTTGGAGTGAGTTTTTACTCCTCTTAAAGAGAAAAGGTACCCTATTGGGTTGACAATGATAGGGTTACCTCTGTGTTACGTCAATCTAAGCCTACTTGCCTTTAGGCTTTGGGAAAGTAGAGATTGTGCGATAAAATGAACTATGCTTTCACATAGTATTTTTTCAACTAGTGTAGGATAGAGTAGGAATAGGAGTAGCATAGTTCTTTTACTTCCTTGTATATTTGTGTAGTATAGATTTTTCTTCCATTACTGCTTATATAGCATAGATTTTGGAATTACTTTTGTTTTCTTGAATAAAATCCACTAGTTTTTATTAGTTATGGTGTGGCTAAGAATGTCTTACTTTAGTCTTAGTTTCTTTTTTGCATGAGATATTTCTTATTTTCATTGATGCCTTTCATTTTGTAGTTTAACTTAAAGCTTGGATTAATTTTTGTTTGCATTGATCTTCATGAGGAAATTACTATGTGCAAAATACTTTGAGAATATTTAACTGGAAGATTCATTTTCTTTAGTATAATTCACTCTAACATTGACATATGGACAATATTTAACCATAAGAGTATGATCATGAGATGTTGAACAAGTACTTGTTGTAAAATACGTTACATTTCGGGGAAGATTGGAACAGAAAAATCATGAAGACTCTAAGTGAAGAAATATATCCTTGAAGCATTGAATGGCTTGTCTTTTGGATTTCTGGAAATTTTATTAGAGGAGAATTCTTAAGGTACCGATTATGTAAGTTCTTGATTCATAATCAGAAAAAGTTGGTGTTAATTGCGCATGTTCATTGCTTTACCTCCATTAGACTAGCCAGTGTATCATACTTCACCTTGCTTATCTTTGTACATGATAACTCAGAGTTTTTCATTTCCCACTTCCTCTTGGTAAACCTTATTCATTGATTAATGACACGTTTAACTCCATTTCCTAATGGAAAAGACACTAGTCTACAAATATTTCAAATTATAAAGGATATTGAGAAGGCTCATCAAGAATACTCTTTCAAAACTCAACCAAGTGCACAAAGCATGAACCATACAATAGGTTGCACATTCACTTACATAAGTGTCACATGTTGGTATGCAGTTCCATACTCAGGGGGATTCCAAAAGGAAAGTGTTACAAGTAGCCTTGCTCTGTCATTTTCATTTCCATGTGTGTGATGTAGATACTTACCCTGATTTTAGATATTGTAACTATTCAAATCCTACCATACATGACCTACAATATGATTTCAAAGAGATAACAATTGAAGTAGTTCTAACAACAGTTTTTTGATGAAATTTCTCAACTGATAAAGAGAATTATGATTCAATAATGATGACCTTTTACAAGTGGCCCATGGTTTGGATCATCTAGAATATTGATCAACGAGGAATGGTTCTCAAAATGCATTACTTCAGGGAAGAATTGTTAATCATCACAACCAGAGCCACCTAATGCTCGAAAGAGATCTCCCACTCATGGAAAAATATTCAAGGTAGTTGACTCGACCTTTCTACTAGCATCATGGAAATAGGAAACCGATCAAATTCAACATTTCATTTAATACGTCCCAAAAGGTATGGTTCCTCATTTATTCAAAGATTTATCTTTTTTTTAGTGTTCCATACCAGTCAGGAAATAGTCTTCAGTTCTTTTTTATGTTATTAGATATCTATGAACATGTTTTTCAAAGAGGAAATTATCTTAGTCAACATTGCTTTTAGTCATTTGTTCTATCTGGTTACACATATCTGTTTGAAAAGGTTTAACAAAGAAATCATTTCAATATGACGTGTCATTGATTTTATTGATGTAGCCTTATGTTTTTTTTATGTTTGTGTGCAGACCTCAACCATTGAAGTGTTGGAACACTTGAAGATAAGGACATGGCTTGAGGGAAAAAAATGGCTTCATAAAATTTGATATGATGGGAACTTTATTCATGAACCTTTTTTTGGATTCTATTTTCAATTATGTACAAGTGATTTAATTAAGCCCTTTTCATTTCTGAAAATTTTGGGTTGAAATCAATCTTATATATTGAATTGTTTTTCCATGTAGGTACAAGTTCCTAGTTGATATCATATGCCTGATTTGGAACTGTGTTGAGATGAGCATATTACGTTGTAGAATAAGTTTTAGAACTTGGAGAGATTCAGAATGTGAGCATAGATTTTGGAACCCTATGAAATTGTAGGCTAGAGAAAATTAATCTGATGCATAACAAAGGAAACCATTTTCAATTTTTACTTATTAAAGCATAAGGCGACAAAGATGAGTTGACAATATTCATAAAATAAGATGTAAGATGCAGTGATCAGTCAATGCTAGCACTGAATCCCATATAAATGAAATGATACACTTATAGTTTTTCACGGGGTTTAGTTTTTTCAAGAGGTTGAAAAACCGCTTGTTCTGTTGGGATGCATGAACATTTTAAAGATACTAGAAACACTAACATTCATGATTTATTTTTCAATATAGTCTTCCTTATCGACTGCATATATTTAATCATCATTTTCTAAGGTTTCATTTTTCAATTGTAACAGTTTTTGGATTGAGTTTATCTTTTCATTATGAATATGCAGTTTAAGGAAATAAATATTATCATCATTTATCCTCTCTTTACAGCAAATGAGATCTACTAGACGACATGCAAGCATCACCAGTGAGCCCACCATGATGAAACCTTTCAGATATTGGTTGCACATTTATTCAAGAGTTTTTTTATCTTAAAACTAAGAATATGACCCTTTGCATTTTTTTTGCTCATAATTTAGGGAAGACTAGTAGAGATTTTGGCTTTGCCCAGTGTTTCATCAGTTGTTGTGCCAACACAACACCCTCCCTAATTTCTTCTATTCACTTCAAAACACCATTACTCTAAGAGAATAAATTGGGCCCCCCTATTACTTTTTTCTACTACAAAACCTTCTAAAATATTCCATGAAAATGTCAAAGTCCAAGATCCTCTTCTTTCCCTCCAAACTTGATCATTTTGAAAAAAATTGAAGATAAATTTGGCTCATCAATACACAATGTATCGAAAATCATCCTATATATTCACTGATACACAATGTATAGATGAAAATCCTATATCTTCGTTGATACAACTTATATCAGGGATATATCCTTATTGTCTCTGATATGCTTAGACCTTCCAAGACTTAGAATGTTTTTGGGTTTTCTTTCTTCCCTTTACCCCTAGCAGAATTCAACCTCCTTCTCAGTGTCAATACAATGGAGGATGATCATATTTTGCATGCCAATACATTGGATACTGAATTGTTTCTAACCATCGACACACTGACGATGGATCTCTATTTCTCATCGATACACAATGTACCAATTATCATCCTCTATTTTCATTGATACATAGCATATCCTCGACGCTTTTTCCTATTATTTTATCGATACATGGGTGGAATATTTCCATCCCCCACCAACACAGGGCATATCGGAAGGTATCATCATTTTCTTCCCAACATAGTCTATATCAGTTATATTCTCACACCTTGAGGCCTCTCCTCAATTCTTCCTACTCCGATCCTTTCCGTTGTGTCCATTAGTCAGGCTCTTTCGATTATCAATGATCAATCATTTTGATTTTAATTGGATGAATGATGTTGATTTCTTGTTGATTTTGATTGATGTCATGTCATTGTCACAATAGAGTATTATAATAATCTTGGCAAGTATGTTTGTGTCGCTAGCAGCTTTCATTATGCATACCATACCAGCATGTATATTTTGCACCTATTGATTATATGACTAACCTTAATCATTAAAGTGGTGTTTATTTTCAGGTGGGTTAATTGCAGCATCTACAAGACATAGGTTGGATCTGAATTGCATCTCAAAAAAGAATTAGTCCTCCCGACACATATTAAGAATCAAGTGCTCAAAACATATGTTGATTTTTTTCATGAGATAAAATTTCTCAGCCATTGATAGGTAACCTCAGTTCCAATGGATAGATTGAGATCCTATATAACACAAACATCACAGGAACTGACAAAAATGAATTCTGGTGAAGCAGTAGAAATAACAAGGCCCTAACTTGTATTAAAAATGTCTTTGCTCATAATTTTGGGTTGCTCATCAAAGTGGATTTTTCATCTCCAAAGTAGGTCGATTATATGTTTTGTAGGATTACGAATCCAACCCCACTAATAGAATTGAAAGCTGAGGTCTATAAGCTCCAAAATGATTATCGAGGGATCTTTCATCAAACAACCTTCATTAAACATGAATCTACTGAAATGATTGAATGAAGTTGTAATTTATCTCTCTAGAAACCTCTACATGTACTCTCTGCGTTGCAAAAGATGATGTCTCAATCAGACAACGCATGAGAAATTTATGTACTTTTGAACTCAGACTATTATTGTCCTAGAGAAAACACCTTCCTTTAATTCATTGACTTCATCTCCATATTCATTCAATGGGAGCCAAGAAACAAGGAACCCTTCTTATCTTTCTCACTTCTTGTCATTAAAAAAAATTAGAAACTATTGCAAGCTTGAAGCTCTAAATTCTTTCTTTTCCTTGTTTAAACTTCATCATTAGAATATGCCCTTCACCCTCTAATACACACATATTTTCATTCTTGTGGATACAAGAAAAAATTCCTGTAATATCCCTAGGCCGAACCCAATTGTAATGTAAATGAAAATGTACTTAATCTGGTGAGTTGTTATATGTCATTTTGTATGCACCTTTCATGGCATAGTGCGCGCATGTACTACACAGTAAAATGATGAAGTGTGCATGTTGGCCCTTCACCAAGTTTTGGGAAATTCTTGGTCATATTGACATATTTTGGGACTTCGACAGCTCGTCGAAGGAGGAGCGCAAGACGAAGCGGAGATCAAGGGATCTTGGCCCACTTTTGGGTCCTTTTTGGGTTTTTAACGGGATTGGGATGTCGACCCATGGGTTTACCCATGCTTAGGCCTATTTTGTAATGTATAAATAGAAGGCTAGGCAATGTAAGAAGTAGTTGAATAGGAATCTATGTGATGTATTCTAAGTGCAAGTAGGGTTTTGTAAGTACTTTGTGCATGACTGTGAGAGACTTATAGAGCTAAGTGCAAGTGGTTGTAACAGATGGTGGAAGGCTTTGTGTTGTAGCGCAAGGAAGAAGGATTTAGCAAGATGTGCAGATCTTATGTCCTATGCGAAGTAGGGTTTTGATGGCTCTGTTATTGTAGTCGATTGATTGAAGATAATAAAGAAGAAGAGTTGGTGGACGTAGCCCTAGGGTGGGGGTGAACCACGTAAACACTGTGTTGTCTTGCTTTGTGCTTGTCTTAATATGTTTATGCCTTCTTTTGCTAAGTGCTTTGAGATGATTAGATAGATATTCTTATGCTAGTGCTAATGATGTATAATAATGTTAGATCTGATCTATATGAATGTGCAGAGTGATTTATCTACTAGATCTGACCTATCTATTGATGCTAAGTGCTTAAGTACGCTATATCAATGTGAATGCTGCAAAGCCCTGATTATCAACGAAGTGATTATTAATTGTATATTGAGGAATTGATGGTGCTAAGTGCTTTATTAAGTAGTACAATCATATATTTGTGTCCCAGCTAAGGTTGCAGACACCCGAGTCTTGCAACCACCCCTGCCTCTACCTCGAGTGAGACTTCATCTGCTTCGCAAGTGTTGCCGAAAGGGATGGTAGTTAGGGCTTTGTTGGTGCATTGTTGTAGCGTTGAACCCTGGGTCTGCCCCTGTGCCAACAAATGGTTCTGTTGTCGGGACTTGAAACTGTGATTGTTGGGAACTAAGGAAGAAGAATCTTGTGCAAAGATTCGACCTAAAACTGAGAAATCTCCAAGTGTAGATCTGTTGCTCTGGTGCACAGTATTCTACTTAGTTTGGAAAGATATGTGCTAAGGAAAAGAAGTCTGATCTGAAGAAAAGAGGTAAGATCTAGAAGCTTTGTGCCCCAATAAAGGTAAAAGGGGGAATCCTTGATTAAAAAAAGGTAAGACCTGTAAACTCTGTGCTCTGATAAAGGTAAGAATAGTTAAAATTTTTAGATATGGAAGCTTTGTTCTCCGTAGAAGTAAGATAAGTGGAAATTTTTGTTTCTAGAGTATGGATATAGGCATGTTTAATAGAGTATGTCCTAGTTTGAAAACTAGGGTATTAATAGATGAAAGAATATTTGATATGAGTAGATATGATAAGAATAGTGAAAGATATGTTATACCTATGCATAGAAAGAATGTTGGGACTAACAAATGGATGCAGGATCCTAGAAATAATTTATTGCAGGTTAGCTCCTATGATCCTAGCATGCAGTATAGGAGAAGTTGGGGATCATTTAAAATAAAGAAAGGATTAACCCTCTATTACAGTTGCAGAAAATCAGGACACCTTGCTAAGGCATGCCCTGGGAGAAGACCTGGTTGTCTTTGTTGCAAATCTATGAACCATGAAGTGTTGGATTGCCCTAGAATGTTTGCTGAGCTTGAAAGTATGAACATAAGATAAGAAAACCCTAAGGAAGATCCAGAAACTAAGGCTATAGCAGAACCCCAGAAAGAATCAGAGAACGTATTGCTACAGATGAAAGAAACCTTGGATGACCACCGACATGTTAGATTATCAGATATCTTTAAAGAAAAGGAATGCCTTGAAGCAAGAATAGGAGACTTCGACATTGACTGTGTTCTAGACGAGGAAACACAGGTGAATATCATGACAGAGAGAACTTGGGAATCTATAGGAAGGCCTGCTACTATTCCTTCATTAGGAGGAATAGGGTTATTCAAAGGAAAATTGGTAAACCTATGTGGGAGGCTCACTCAGATACCTATGAATGCAAATGGAACTTCGACAAAAGAATATTTTGAGATTATTAAATTTATTAAGGACAACGCCTTGTTTACCATGTTACCAGGGAAACCTTGGATTGAAAGAGATCAATCCAGACGAAAAGAAGAAGAAGAAGTTTTGGAGTAGAAGAGACAAGAGTTAAAAGATTTCATGACTAGAAGGATCGCATACTTGATTGAAGAACAGGAGAATAGTTCGAATCTATTTAACACTAGAAACCTAGATGTCGAAGCTGCAAGAACATTAGAAGACTCACAGGAGACTGAAGTACCTATCTCAGGTAAAGAAGAGGTGTTACCCCTGAGTCCTACAAGAGCATATCAACAACGCGCAGTGACTATGTCCAAAGATGATAAGAATCATAATGGAAAAAGGACTACCGAGACGAAGCTCACTGGGAGGTAGGCTAGAAAGCTAAGTAAGAAGAGGGCTAAGTTTGAAAAGTTACAGAAGGTTCCAGAGGAAACTTCGCAGACAAAAAAATTGTAGAATTAGAGCTTTTTCGGGATATCAGAACAATGACACATGGCACTTCACCATAGTGAGGCAATATAGTTGTTGGGACCGATATATCCATTTGACTGCCGCTCCGAACGGGTTGGAAAGCAATTATATCTCAACACCAGACCATTGGACCACACCATAATGGAAAGAATGAGAGATAATGAGGCTTCATACATGTTACAAGTGAACCGTTTCCGAGTTTCCTATTTATCCCATCGTGCCATGCATGGAGAACACTTTTGCTAACCAGGAATTTGAGCCCACGGACCAAGTGAATTGTATATAGTGATCATTTCCCTCTGGTTGTTTATTCTAGTGCAGTATATGAGTTAATTGTGAACCCTATATTATTAATCCCGAGCGCGTATGTTCAATGAGCTCACCACAGTTGAAGAATCAGTAACAAAAGTACACCTTGACTTGATGACTGAAAGATTCATGTCAGAGAGAGGATTGTCTACCGGTCTACAGGCATCATCGATGAGAGGACTACCAGCCTCTCCGTCCACTGCTCAAGCTATACCATCACGACCCGCAGACAAAAAATGAAATAAACACAAAGACGATCTCATGAATGCTAAGTTGATTCTGAGCATATTTCCCACCTACCTACCATCTCTGAGTGGCACAATAAATCGAGACAATTTGCCTAGAGACTTTGAGTATGAATTGGTCATTGCGTACCTCCCGAAGGGGATACGTGCAGTTTGCATAGATCAAGAAAAGATAGCATCGTTGAAGTTTAACGACTTCAACCTCGGTGATAGGAAGGTCTACAGCATGCTCACCCCACATAAGTACCTGACTAGGACAAAAGGAAAGAATTCAAAGATCGTCCCTCAGTCATGGACCCATAACCTCGCGCAATCCACACTGCTCAATGTCATGAATATTCCTCACTTCAGAAGGCACCAAGAAGTGAATGCATGCGTCAAGTTGTTGCTATCCTATTACAATGGCGGATAGTTGTGGTTAAAATGTCATATCACAGTGGATCCGACATTGATCAATCAGATCACTAGGTTGAGTATGCAAGGCCCTTACCCACATGATTTTTACCCTGGAAAAACCATGGATCACACTTTAGCTCAAAGGATAAAAGACACCTACGGCGATGTCGAGAAAGGCACGTGAGGCTACAAGGTATCTTCTATCCAAAGCAGTGCAGTGTGCCTCGCTTGTCAATTGATCACGGGAAAGTTGGTCCGCAAGAACCGATCCACCCAAGTTATTGGCTTTGTAGTTGACCTCGCAGGGAAGTGCATGGAGGGCCTACAAATGAATTGGGTGATGTACCTCATGAACCAGTTGGAACTGAACTGTAGGGAAGTGCAAGATCAAGGATATGAGTTCCACTTAAGTTGGCTTCTAATCCTGATTGCTTTCATCACATGGGAGATGCCAGAAGGTGCGACCTTCCTAGACATTGAGCCCTTTGAACCTCTGGCCGTGAAGTTCAGTACACTGTGGTATTCCAGTGACATGAACAAGAAATGGCAGTCAAATATCATATTCCACACATATAACAATCAACTGAAGTTAGCTATACAGTTCGAGCCTCTCATCACACCCAATACTCTTCACAGGTTTCGGCCTTTAATGAAATTCAACGCAGACCACCATTTCATTTATATTATAGCGTGCGCTGATGAGAACAAGAAACAACTTCAATCTTAATACAAGCTGACAGAGGAGGAATTAGAAAAGATCACCAAGGAATGGTCGGTGGACCTCCTCATTCTAGCCGACCCTGCAGAGATGTCTGATTTAGACAGTCCAGAGACTGCGTCGAATACACCTGGACCTAGCAAGATAAAGAAGACCGAAGAGGTCCATGATTTAGACAGTGCATCCGTGAATACCGCTTCCATCTCAACAGAGCAAGGAGGAGATGGTGGAGAGATAGATGGTGAAGAAATTGAACAAAATAAAGGTGAGGTTACATCGCCAAGAGACGAGGAGGACCCCTTGAAGAAAAGGAAGGTTTCCCCTCTGAAACCTTCCTCTAGGAAGAAATCAAAAGCATATATGACCAAAATGAAGACCATCCTCACCTCCGACGACTTCGATTTCATCATAGCAACACTGAACAATGCTTCGCTAGAGATAGAAAAGAAGCAAGAAGCTAAGTAGGAGGAGGTGTTCCATCGGATTAAGGATGAGCTTCAAGGAGTGCATCAGGCACTACAATCCAGCCACGCAGTCTCCACTGTGCCTCTACCATTGGAAACACCAGAACTAGGAGATGAGCCAGCTCAACTCCACTACATCGTTGATACATTTGAAGCTTGCCTTCGACGAGCTCAGGAAGAAATAGCGTAAGCTAACCAGGCTTTGGCACAAGTACATGAAGACCTTGTAGAACAACGCAATATTGTAGAACGGGAAAATCTTGCTCTGCAAGTGAAGTGGGAGGAATAAAAAGAACAACTGCAACAAAGCAAGGAACAGTTTCTCGCAGAGAAACTCGAAGTAAAGGAAATGGTTCACATAGCACTTCGCTCTGTGACAGTCGTAGAAGTAAAGACTGAAGAGCGAGTTCCATAGTAGGTGGCACAACCTGAGGAAGTAATCCAATATCTCTAGCAGTGCATAGCAGACTTGGAGCTCCGCACTATGCTTGAGACCCCTCAATATGTAAGAGACCAAAGGGAAGAAACTGCTCGCAGTGCAGTTGACAGACTAAAAGCTCTTTCCTTGGAGTGCAAGAAGCTAAGTAACCACAGTGCCCAAACATATGAGAACCTCACCGAGAATCCAGAGTTACAGGCATTAGAGTCACAACTCAAGGAAGCAAAGCACCACCCAACATCAGATCCATATGATTCAAAGCAGAGTGATGGAAGTTACTCAATGGCTTTAACCAGTTCAAGATAAGGTGTGCCAATTATTCATAGAGGTTGAAATTCGAGGAGAAGAGCTAGAGCAGGTTGTCATCGCAGTAGAACAACGCATAGACGGGCTCGTGAACGAAGCAGTGATCCAAGAGTTCACCAAGCAAGAGGTCATCGCACAACAGTAGGTCAAAGCAGCTCGAGCCAAGATTGAGGCCTTCGAAGCAGAATTGATAAGACCAGAGTGAATCAAGACGAGTCACAAGTGAGTGTTGGGCGCCTATTGGCCCTTGACTATGTTCTGGGAGATTCTTGGTCATATTGACCTATTTTGGGACTTCGACAGCCTGTCAAAGGAGGAGCGTAAGACGAAGAGGAGATCAAGGGATCTCGGCCCACTTCTGGGTCCTTTTTGGGTTTTTAATGGGATTGGGATGTCAACCATGGGCTTACCCATGCTTAGGCCTATTTTGTAATGTATAAATAGAAGGCTAGGTAATGTAAGAAGTAGTTGAATAGGCATCTATGCGATGTATGCTAAGTGCAAGTAGGGTTTTGTAAGTACTTTGTGCATGACTGTGAGAGACTTGCTTTGTTGTATGAAGTGCAAGTGGTTGTAATAGATGGTGAAAGGCTTTGTGCTGTAACACAAGGAAGAAGGATCTAGCGAGTTGCGCAGATCTTCTGTCCTATGCGAAGTAAGGTTTTGATGGCTCTGTTCTTGTAACCTATTGATTGAAGATAATAAAGAAGAAGAGTTGGTGGATGTAGCCTTGGGGTGGGAGTGAACCATGTAAAAACTGTGTTGTCTTGCTTTGTTCTTGTCTTAATATGTTTATGCCTTCTTTTGCTAAGTTCTTTGATATGATTAGATAGATATTCTTATGCTAGTGCTAATGATGTATAAGAATGTTAGATCTGATCTATATGAATGTGTTGAGTGCTTGATCTACTAGATATAACCTATCTATTGATGCTAAGTGCTTAAGTACGTTATATTAGTGTGAATGTTGCAAAGCCCTGTTTTATCAGCGAAGTGATTATTAATTGTATATTGAGGAACTAACAGTGCTAAGTTCTTTATTAAGTAGTACAATCATAGATCTATGTCCCAGCTAAGGTTGCAGACATCCTTGCCTCTACCTCGGGTGACACTTCATCTTCTTCGTAGGTGTTGCTGAAAGGGCCGGTAGTTAGGGCTTTGTTGGTGCGTTGTTGTAGCATTGAACCCTGGGTCTGCCCCTGTACCAACAAATTGTATTAAAAATTTATTTGCTCATAATTTTGGGTCACTCGTCAAAGTGGATTTTGCATCTCCAAAGTAGGCCAATTATATGTTTTGTAGTATTACGAATCCAACTCCACTAATAGAATTGAAAGCTGAGGTATATAATCTCCAAAATGATTACCAATGGATATTTCATCAAACAACCTTCATTAAACATGAATCTACTCAAATGATTGAATGAAGTTGTAATTTATCTCTCTAGAAACCTCTACATGTACTCTCTGTGTCGCAAAAGATGATGTCTCAATCAAACATTGCATGAGAAATTTATGTACTTTTGAAATCAGACTATTATTGTCCTAGAGAAAACACCTTCCTTTTATTCATTGACTTCATCTCCATATTCATTCAATGGGAGCCAAGAAACAAGGAACCCTTCTTATCTTTCTCACTTCTTGTCATTAAAAACAATTAGAAACTATTGCAAGCTTCAAGCTCTAAATTCATTATTTTCCTTGTTTAAACATCATCATTAGAATATTTCCTTCACCCTCTAATACACACATCTCTGCATTCTTGTCAATATAAGAAAACATTCCTATAATATCCCTAGGCCGAACCTAATTGTATTGTAAATGAAAATGTACTTAAGTTGGTGAGTTGTTTAATGTCATTTTTGTATGCACCTTTCATGGCATAGTGCGCACATGTACTGCGCAGTAAAATGATGAAGTGTGCACATTCCAGGATACTGCACGTAGCAACTTAAGTGTGTGATTTTGAGGCCAGGGAGCCTTTGTGTATATGTTCTGTTTTATAGGCTGGTGAGCCAGTTTTGTGATTATTAGGCTGGAGAGCCTAGATGTTAAAGGCCAGTGCACCTACTTTTGTACATGTCTTAGCATTAATATAAAATACATTGTTTCGCACAAACCAACCATGGTAAAGGAGTATGGGGGACTAAACTCCACTAGTTAGGGAAAGGGCGGGATAAAATTTAAGGAAAAGGGCCAAGCTAGGGAGGTTAAGCTAAAAAGGAATATTATATTAATATTTCTTAAATATAAAGTATGGATAATTATTTTATCCTAAGTTCTAAAGTTGGGGACAAGTGGGCCAAAGTAGCTCCCAACATGACAAGTGTCAAGTTGGGGACATGCATACATA
>ML828274.1:32886-59927 GCA_009831015.1 Picea engelmannii
CTAAAGTTGGGGACAAGTGGGCCAAAGTAGCTCCCAACATGACAAGTGTCAAGTTGGGGACATGCATACATATTGTTGGGACTTAGTTCATTTCTGGGGGGGTTCTTCCATAATTCTTTCCATCATTCCTAGCATCATTCAATCATCCAGTCAGTCATCCATGAGAATTCACACACCCATTGAGCTATCTTTCGTACCTTCGAGAATGTACCTGAACCTGTATCCATAGCCATTATGTTTGTGTATCTTGTTAGATTTGGAGTTGGATTGAAGAGGCGGGTTGTCAGGCCCGTGGGATATTGAAGAGGTGGGTTATCAGGCCCATGAGCGATTCCTCTCTGGGTGAGAGAATTGTTGGGAGTTGATTTCTTGAAGGTGATAAACTGCAGCTACAGGGCTTTGAGACTTCCTGTCTGACCTGTCGCTGAAGCCCAGAAAGGAAGTGGGGAAGCCAAAGGACTGTTGAGCAGAGAAGGAGAAAACTTCATGGGGTGGGATAGGCATGTGGGGAATGAGGGACTGTAGGCTATTAGTTTGAGTTGGCACCTGTGATGGAGTCTTTCGTGTTGTCTATGAACCATTAACCTGGTTAGGAATTCCTTTACCCGGGTGGAGTTTAGTCCTAGCTCGGGGGTGACCCATTGCTGAGAGTGATGAGTAGTGTGGTCTAAGGCTAGGAGGTTCGTGGAAGGTTTGGACACAGTTGGTGATATTCTTACCAAGATAAGTGTCAATTGTGTGATAAATTTACATGATGCATTGTTATTTACGTGTTTATTTTTATGGTTTTATCCTATGCGTGGTTATAACTGTCTATATACTTATGGGTATTTCCTGTATATGTTGCATGTATACATTTATTGTTATTTCAGTGTGAATCCATGCATTTATAGATGTATTTGTCTGTTTACATTATCTATATATATATATATATATATATATATATATATATATATATATATATATATATATATATATATATATATATTTCTGCAAGAGTTCTGTGTGCATATGTTTTAATTGCATGCAGTTCAAAAAATTTATGTGGCATAGCTCAGTTGGATGTTGGGTATGTTACAGTATGTTCCACAGAGAGAATGAAAGCGTTCTCTTGTGTATTGTGGCCTGGACTGGGTGGCTAGGGATGTTACAATATGGTATCATAGATTTATTTTTCAACATTGAACCTGGATGGGCCAAGCAAGTTGAATTGAAGCGAATTGTCACAGAGGATTGATTTCAAAGTGGCCAAATTTCGAGTTGCAGAGCATCCATGGTAAAAAGTAACAACAATTGGGCAGAATTGGGAAAAAGCCCCAATTTTTGTTGTTAAATTCATGGGAACATTAAGAAATTCATCCATGTGGTGGGGTATTATTTATTTAATATCTGTTCTAGAAAATTCAGACCTGGAATTGGTTGAATTTGAAGTTATAGTGAAGCCATGACAGATGGAGCAAGTTTCGTAATTAAAATTCTCAATTCATGACTTGAGTTGGGAAAGATTTGTTCCAGAAATGTCAACCCGCAACGATTTGTTGTTGCAGAGGTTGAGCTGGTGTTATCAGGGTGAAATGGAACAAATTTCGTGGTTGCAGAATGTCTATGGTAGAAATTGGGGAAAAAGTTAGCAAAAGCCCCAATTTCTGCAGCGGAATTCACAAGGAATTGATGTGCATAAAAATGAATGTGCACAGGTGGGCACACTAAAAATGCATGTTGCGCAGTAAAAATCTTGTGATATGTAAAACTTGGGCACTGCACGGAAAAATATTGGTGTGTTGGTGCATGCGCTAAATTTTGGTGTCGTGCAAAAAAATGTTGGTGTGCGGGTGCGCGCACAAAAATGTTGGTGTGCGGGTGCGCGCGCAAAAATGTTGGTGTGCGGGTGCGTGCACTAATTTAGCATTACGTGGTGTGCACACACATAATAATGGCATGTGTGGTGTGTGCATTATTGGCAGAGTGCAAAGGAGTTTGGTTGGTGCGCGCGCAATAGGGGTATATGTTGTCGCGCGATAGTTTAGTTAATGGTGCGTGCAGAGTATTGGTGTGTGGTAGGGGCATACTAAAAATTGGTATGGCACAATGTGTAGAGTAAAATGCGCATGGAATACCAGCACGTCATACAAAAATTGCGCGCAACGGGTAATAGCGTAATAACCAAAATTGTGTGTGGTGGATATTGGCGCGTGACACAAAAGTAGTGTGCACTAGTTATTGGCGTGACAGAGAAGTGATGCACAATGGTTATAGGTGAGTGGAGCATAATTTACCTTGTGGTGGTGTTGCGTGTGCTATAAATGGATTTACAAGTTGAAATTTGTGCACGCGAATTCGTTTGGAGGGTGAACAACAGCAGAAAACCATCGATTTTCTACGACATTTTATATCATTTGAACGTCATATTTTTGTAGCGCGTTTTTTAGGCCCTTAAGAGCATTTTTATCTACTTAAAAACCACGAGAATAGAGTATACCTTGGTACACTCTATCTATGTAGTTTAATTAAAATATCTTGGAGAGAGATTTCTATTGGTGTAAACCATTTGTTAAATGGAGATTTTATGAGAAAGTTACAGCACAAATAGTGAAGGGTAAATTTTAAGACCCATCTAACTTCCAAGAGCCATAACTTTCTGCTCCAGAATCAGATTGAGGCGCAGGAGAAGAAAATGGAAAGATATTGAACCATAGAAGACATTCCCATATATGAATTAAATTTCTTGGCATGTTAAACATGTTTAATATGGAAAACAAGGTACCTGTATCATTCCAGACCAAAAACACAAATTGGCCTAGAACTTCAGCAGGTTGTAACTAGCAGCCAAGAACATAGAAAGAGGTGAAACTTGGACATAGTGTCCAGAATATGTATATGGAGAAACCCAATTGAGATTCTACAAAAAATCCAAAGGATTAGGTGCAAAAATGCATAATTACAGCACAGATTTGTGCCAAGTTGAAATGTGAACAGAAAAATTAATGGACAATTTTCAAATAACCCTAACTTTCTGCTCAAGACTCAGAATTGAGCATGGGAGCAGGCGTTGGAAAGGTATTGGACAGTGAAATCTAATTATCCACCCAAAAAATTGATCTGGTCACTCAATTTTTTAGGAAATTAGAATAAATAATTCGGATAAATTATTGAACCAGAATGGTTCATATTTTTCATGAGATTGTTGAAACAGTTAGCTTGACAAAGTGTTGTTGGTTGCACATTTTGCAGAGTTAAAAACAAATAGATAAGATCAGGATCAGCACAGATTCCAGAGGAATGGAAGAGGCACAAGGGACTTACAGTCAAGAAGATGAGATCAGAGGGATGGATGTCCATTTGGGCATTGAAGGAATAAAATCCAATGGACATGGAGAAGGAAGGGATGAAAACATGAATATGGTAGAGACCATTAAAAATTTGCAGAAGGATGTCCAAATACATAAATTTGATAATGAAAGGCTTATGAGAGATAATGAGCAACAGGATGACTTCAACATGAAGTTAATGCAAAACTTGAACATAATAGAAAAGAAATTGGATAAGGAGAGTGGCTCGAGCAAATTTGGAAGTCACAGGCCTCCTGATGAGAAAAGAAGAGAAAGGAGTGTTAGCAGACATCACTACCACTCCCCGAGGCATTCCAATAAGAGATCACATAGAAGCTCAATTCCATCCCCCATCAAGAATCATAAGGGGTCTGGGGTGGATGAGCTATGAGGAGAAATGAACAAAATCAAACCTCCTACATTTGATGGTGAGCATAAGAAGGATGAAGATCCAGAGACATGGTTGTTGGGCATGAGAAAGTATTTTCAATTGCATAATTATTCTTCTCATGCAGAAGGTAAAATTTCCATCTATCAACTCAAGGGAAAGGCATCCATGTGGTGGGATCAACTTATGCAGGTCCAACACATTAAAGAGAAAAGTGTTACTTGGAGAGAATTTAAGAAGTATTTTGAGAAGAAATACTTGACTAAGAGATACTATGACAAGAAAATGAAAGAGTTCTTTAAACTCAATCTCGGGAGTATGACCATTGATGAATATGAAAGAAGGTTTTTAGAACTGTTGAAGTATGTCTCTTTCATCAAGGATGAGACAGTTAAGATTCAAAGGTATTTGAGTGGATTGTCATTATTCATCAGTGACAAAATACAGTATGATGATACAAAGACATTGGAGGAGACCATAAGGTGAGCTAAATGCCTATATGATCAGAAAAAACGAAGGCCAACTTTCCAAAAAGCTTGGGAAGACAAAAATAAATTCAAGATGTATCAAAGGAAAAAGGGAGCTAAGCCACCATTCTTCAGAAATAATACTCAGGGACGACCAACTTCTAGAGAACCCAGAACGATTGAGACAAGGGTTCAAAGGCCAAGACAACCACATATTCAATGTTGGGGTTGTAAAGGAGATCATATGTTCAGAGATTGCTCTCACAGAGGTGAAAAAGTGAGGATTGTTCACAATGTACAACAAGCTAAAACATTGGAGGACATGGGAAGAAATATACCAAGGATCTATGCAGCCCTGGACAACAGGCAAGTAAAGTATCAATCACATATGATTGAAGTGGAAGGTGTGATAAACAACCAAACCATTGCTATTTTAATTGATTCAGGAGCTAGTCATAATTATACAGATTCTAAGATGGTGGAAATTTTGCATTTGCCAAGAAGCAAGCATGGAAAATCTTGGCTGGTGCAACTGGCTACTAGAGCCAAAAGAAAGGTTAATAAAATGGTTAAGTTATGTCTTATGGACATGAATGGACTGAACACCAAGGCAGATTTGAACATATTTCCTTTAGGTTCCTATGACTGTCTAATTGGGATGGATTGGTTGGACCAGCATCATGCTATCCTAGACTGTCATAACAAAGAATTTACTTGCTTGGATGAGAAAAGGAGCCTAAGGAAAGTGTAGGTAATTCCCAGGGAAGTAACCATTAGAGAAATTTCAGCATTGCAGCTGAAGAGATGTTACAGGAAGGGGTGTCAAATATTTGTAGCACATATGGAAGAGACACCTAAAGATAAGGTGCTAAAGATTGAGGATCATGTAGTCATGGAAGATTTTGAAGATGTGTTCAAGGAGGTAATAGGACTACCCCCAAAGAGAGATATTGATTTCTCTATAAAATTAATTCCTGGAGTAGCTCTAGTGTCAAAGACTCCATACAGAATGAGTACACCAGAGCTGAAGGAGTTGCAAATGAAGATTGAAGAACTTATGAAGAAGGGGTATATACGCCCAAGTGTGTCACCTTGGGGTTCCCCAGTCTTGTTCGTGGAGAAGAAATATGGACATTAAGACTGTGCATTGATTTCAGATAGTTGAATAAAGTGACTGTAAAGAACAAGTATCCTCTGCCAAGGATTGATGATATTTTTTATCAATTGAAGGATGCAAATATATTTTCAAAGATATATCTCAGGTCAGGATACCATCATGTAAGGATTAAAGAGGAAGATATCAACAAGACCACCTTTGGGACAAGGTATGATCATTATGAGTTCACAGTGGTGCCATTTGGGTTGTCAAATGCACCCGATATTTTCATGTGCTTAATGAATGGTGTTTTCCGAGAATATTTAGACAAGTTTGTCATTCTCTTTTTGGATGAAATTATTATATATTATAATTCAGAAGAAGAGCATGAGAATCATTTGAGGATGTTGTTGCAAGTGTTAAGGGAGCATCAATTGTATGCCAAATTGAGCAAGTTCTCATTTTATCAGAAGCAAATTCATTATTTGGGACATATCATTTCAAAGGATGGGATAGTAGTGGATCTTGAGAAGATAGAAGCCATTAGAGAATGGTCTGTGCCAAAGAATGTGACAGACGTCAGATCATTCATGGGCCTTGCAGGCTACTATAGGATATTTATTAAAGGATTCTCAAAGATTGCACACCCAATCACTTCCTTGCAAAGGAAGGGTGTGATGTTTCAGTGGACATTGGATTGTGAAAAGAGTTTCCAACACTTGAATAAATTATTAACAAGTGCTCCAATACTAAGGATTGCAGACCCAAATGAAGACTTCATTGTATGAACATATGCATGTAAAGAAGGACTTGGTGGAGTCCTCAGTCAAAATGGATTTGTTATATGTTATGAATCAAGGAAGTTGAAGGAGCATGAAAGAGACTATGCCACTCATGATTTGGAGTTGGCATCCATAGTGCATGCCTTGAGGAAATGGAGACACTACCTCATGGGGAAACGGTTTTAACTAAGGACAGACCATAATGGTCTGAAATATTTATTTGATCAGCCAACTCTAAATTCTAGGCAAAACAGATGGTTAGAATTTCTAAGTGAATATGACTTTGATATAAAGCATATCAAGGGGAAAGAGAACAAAGTGGTTGATGCACTCAACAAAAGAGTGCATGAAATGCATGCTACAACCATTAGCATGTACCAATCAGATTTGAAACACAAAATTTTAGAGACTGTCAAATTAGATTTGCAATACAAGGAATTAGTGGAGAAATTACAACAAGGTCATTTGCAGCAGAAAATTGAAGAATACAAGCTAGTTAATGATGAAATTCTCATGTACAGGGGAAAAATTTATGTACCAAATTCTAATGAATTGAAAAATATGATATTGAGGGAAATGCATAATGTACCTTATGCTGGGCACCCAGGTTATCAAAAAACTATTGCAGCTATCAAGAGCCAATATTATTGGCCAGGAATGAAGAAAGAAGTTGTTGATTTTATTGCCAAATGTTTGGAATATCAAAAGGTAAAGGTTGAGCATAGACACCCAGCTGGTTTGCTACAACCCTTACCTATTCCTGAGTGGAAATGGGAAGTTGTGACAATGGATTTCATTACCAAACTGCCCAGAACAAACAAGAAACATGACTCTATCATGGTAGTGGTGGATAAGCTTACTAAAGATGCCCATTTTATTCCAGTTAAGCTCACTCACAAGTAAACGAACATTTTTGATGTTTATATGAGAGAAATTTCTCAATTATATAGCATAGCCAAGACAATTGTGTCTGATAGAGATCCAAAATTTACCTCAAAATTTTGGAAAGGATTATTTAATGGATTTGGAACAAATTTGAATTTTAGTACAACTTATCATCCAGAATCAGATGGACAAAAAAAGAGGGTGAATCAAGTGATTGAAGATATGTTGAGGATGTATGTGATGGATAAACCATCAAAATGGGAAGAATACCTACACTTGGTAGAGTTTTCTTATAACGATGGGTACCAAACATCTCTAAAGATGATCCCATTTGAGAGACTTTATGGCAGAAAGTGCAACACACCAGTAAGTTGGGATAACCCCGTAGATAGAGTTGTGGTTGGGCTAGATTTACTTAGGGAAATGGAGGAGAAAATGATAAAAAAAAAAAAAAAAAATTAAAGGCTACCCAAGACAGGCAGAAAATCTATGCTGATAAAGGCAGAACTCACAGGGAATTTAAAGTGGGAGACCATGTATTCTTGAAAGTGAAGGCCAACAGAAGTTCCCTGAAGTTGGGAAATTGTTCAAAGTTGGAAACTCGCTATTGTGGGCCGTTTGAAATCCTAGAGAGGATTGGTCGAGTGGATTATATGATTGCATTGCATGCATCTATGTTTGTTCATAATGTATTCCATGTATCATTGCTCAAGAAATATATACCTGATGCTAATCATGTTATTGATTGGAATGTGATCCAGGTGGAGCAAGAAGGTGCTTTCCAAGTGCATCTGGTACGCATTCTGGACCGGAAAATCCAACAGCTTCGGAATCAAGCCATAGGGCTTGTAAAGGTCCAATGGACCTAGTACGGTCCTGAGGATGATACTTGGGAGCATGAGGATGCAATGTGGGCAGAATACCCACATCTTTTTGAGGATTTTTGAAATTTTGTTGAATATGTGTACATAATGCACTAAGGACAATGCATAAATAAGGGGAGGGGATTGTAATATCCCTAGGCTGAACCAAATTGTAATGTAAATGAAAATGTACTTAAGCTGGTGAGTTGTTTGATGTCATTCTTGTATGCACCTTTCATGGCATAGTGCGCGCATGTACTGCGCAGTAAAATGATAAAGTGTGCACATTCTAGGATACCACATGCAACAACTTAAGTGCGTGATTTTGAGGCCAGGGAGCCTTTATGTATATGTTGTGTTTTATAGGTTGGTGAGCTAGTTTTGTGATTATTAGGCTGGAGAGCCTAGATGTTAAAGGCCAGTGCACCTACTTTTGTATATGTCTCAACATTAATATAAAATACATCGTTGCACACAAACCGACCACGATAAAAGAGTATGGGGGGCTAAACTCCACTAGTTAGGGAAAGGGCGGGCTAAAATTTAAGGAAAAGGGCCAAGCTAGGGAGCTTAAGATAAAAAGGAATATTATATTAATATTTATTAAATATAAAGTATGGATAATTGTTTTATCCTAAGTTCTAAAGTTGGGGACAAGTGGGCCAAAGTAGCTCCCAACACGACAAGTGTCAAGTTGGGGACATGCATACATATTGTTGGGACTTAGTTCATTTTTTTGGGGGGTTCTTCCATCATTATTTCCATCATTCAATCATCCAATCAATCATCCATGAGAATTCACACACCCATTGAGCTATCTTTCGTACCTTCAGGACTGTACCTGAACCTGTATCCATAGCCATTATGTTTGTGTATCTGGTTAGATTGGGAGTTGGACTAAAGAGGTGGGTTGTCAAGCCCGTGGGACATTGAAGAGGTGGGTTGTCAGGCCCGTGAGCGATTCCTCTCTAGGTAATATAATTTTTTGGAATTGATTTCCTAAAGGTGCTAAATTGTAGCTACAGGGCTCTGAGACTTCCTGTTCGGCCTATTGTTGAAGCCCGAAAAAGAAGTGGGGCAACCAAAGGACTGTTAAGTAGAGAAGGGGCACACTTCCTGGGGTGGGACAGGCAAGTGGGGAATGAGGGACTATAGGCTATTAGTTTGAGTTGGCACCTATGACAAAGTCTTTCATGTTGTCTATGAACCATTAGCCTGGTTAGGAATTCCTTTACCCAAGTGGAGTTTAGTCCCAACTCGGGGTTGACCCACTGTTGAGAGTGATGAGCAGTGTGGTATAAGGTTGGGAGGTTCGTGGAAGGTATGCATGCAGTTGGTGATATTCTTACCAATATAAGTGTCAACTATGTGATAAATTTACATGTTGCATTGTTATTTACATGTTTATTTTTATGGGTTTATCCTATGCATGGTTATAACTGTTTGTATGTTTATGGGTATTTCCTGTATATGTTGAACACATACGTTTACTGTTATTTCAGTGTGAATCTATGCATTTACATATATATTTGTTTGTTTATGTTATATATATATCCGCAAGAGTTCTGTGTGCATATATTGTATTTGCATGCAGTTCGAAAAATTTATTTGGCATAGCTCAATTGGATGGCTGGTATGTTACAGTATGAGAGAATGAAAGCATTCTCTCCTATATCGTGGCCCAGCTTGGGTGGTCGAGGATGTTACATTTCCAACACTTAATCTTTTTCAAATTATTTCTTCTCTTTGGAGTCATATCAAAGGAAATCTTCTTTTTTTCTCCAACAAAGAGGAAACCAATCTTCTTTTTTGTTCCAACAAATAGGAAGCCAATCTTCATTTTTTCTCCCATATTCCTTTTTCTCCAACAAAGAGGAGGTTGGTCTTCTTTTTTGCTTCAACAAAGAAAATAATATCTGACCTCCGAAACATTGGTGGGTCTCATAAAACTTCCTTTCATATTTTGGTCGTAACTTTTGATTTCAATACCCATTTCACACACTCCTTATACCATTGGAAAGGGATCATCGAGATATGAAAATTCTCAGTTATAACATTTAGGAGATTCCTCACCAATAAATATATATTTTTAGGATTAAACATTGGTCTATTGTCATCATCCTAAGAACTCAACAACACAACATCGCAGCGGGAATGTTTGTGAAACAACCATCGAAGGGATCAGATATCAAACTCAGGGAAGTAGATCTGCACTTTTTATTTATTTTTCAATTAATTCCCTCATGTTTGAATATATTCTAATTTTTATTTTAAAGTATTATGTATGAGAAACTCACACATTTGGTTTTGAATGGCACCAAGGTACTAGCTGGAGGAAGATCATACTCAGAAATATGAATACATAGTGTATAAAGGAGTAAGCTACAAAGACACAACAACATCTTCACGAAGGTAATATTCAACAAATGAGGTGGTTGATATATCAACGCATGAGAAACCAACAACAAAATGGAATCAATCCCAAATGGAATAATATGAAGTACATTATTCATGGTGGGAACGTCCAAGACATAGAGGCAGGAGACACCCCCAACATCTAAATTATTCATCACATTGTATGAGGTGAAATGGGGCCAAAATCCATGAAGGCCCACCAACAATAAAAGACAATTTTGAAATGTAAATGAATATAATGCATGATATAGTAAATCATAAAAATTTATACTTTCATTATTCCCTTATCATGCCTTAGAGGATAAGGACAAAATTTTGTAAAGGTAAGGTCAATACTTGGGAAGGTGGAAGGTCAAGAGTCGGGAAGGAAAAAGGCCAAGAGTCAAGGTGAATCTCAATAAATAAGGGGATTGCATTCGAAGTGGAGTATTTTGGCTCTTGTAGCTTTCAAGTACTATTGTTGAAACTTTTAATGAGGAGAGGTATGTTTGGCCAAGATATTTTCTAGATAACTTGGATCCTTGTGTTGCCATGTTGTGGACTATTCTGTTGCATTTCGCTCAACACTTGGGTTGTGTAAGAACGTATCGTGTACTATATAATATTATTGTGTGTGTTTGTTGCATTATTATTTATGTTTTCCATGGAATATTTTTCTAAATATATGGGAATAATATTGTAAATTATTTTTTAAATGCTAGACTATTATGGGTTTACAATTATTTATTAGTATTATTTCCTCTTCTATGTGTGAACTATTCCCTGGGCCATTGAGAGGAGCATGTTTGGTTCTATGCTTTCTTTATGGTTACCTTATTTTCATTCAGATACATGCATATTAGATCAGTTGCATTTGATTCCTTAGCTTATAAATCGTCATCGATGGACCAAATCGCAACTAGTAAACCCCAAACCAGAAATGGTCATTGGGAAAAACTTCAGATAGGTTCCCTAATCCAAAAGGTGATATTTCTAATTGGAAATTTTTACCAGGGGTAACCCCTTTTGTTTATCAAGGTCACACAGGCTACATCAATAGAATTGGCACTACAAGGACGATCGAATGACAACCCTTCTCATGTGGATTCATTTCATTAAATAGTTTTAACCAACCTATGGCTCTTATTTTTATCTATGTATGGGATAACCCTTTGAGTCTTTCGAGTCCCTTAGGGGGAATCTCAATCAAGACAGTCGATCTCATGTCAAAATTAACATTCGATGGTGAAGGGGATGTCTCTGCATTGACAAATTGATGGTGAAGTGAATGATGGTTTAGCACTAGGAAGCATAGTAATGGAAGAAGGAGGGAACACTATTTCTAACCAATTTTGTGTCACAACTATAAGGGAATTTCCATCAAAACTCTTAAACCCTTTAGATATAGAGAGAGAACAAAAGAGTGACTCTATATTTTTGAATAATGGATAAGATTTGATTTGTAAAAAATCTCATATTCAAGAAATCCAATTAGTTTCATAATCTAAAGATATTCATTCTCTTTATACAAACATGTTTGATGATAATCACCCACATGAGAATCCGCTTGTTTATCATGCATTGCAATCTTTACATTATTCTTCCAATGATACAATACTGAATGGTAAATGAGAAAAAAAAATTCCAATCTTTCATTGATCAAAGGCTCATTCTTAATGACAGTCCATCCAAGATGCATAATGTTGAATGTCCTTTGCAATTCAAATTTCTAGAACACATTCAAATACAATTTGATCATGATAACCCTTTATTTTATGATTATTTTTCTGTTATAGAATTGAATGTGAGCACTAATATATCATTCATTGATCATGTGCAATCTGAAATTTATAATCTCAAGGCACAAATGTTGGTGATAGAAGAGACAAAGCATGAATAACACATAAAGTTTCCATATACCCATGTGGAAATAACATTGCTTAGACATCCCATCACCATGCAAGACATAGGAAACATCGAGATGATCAGAGAAACGTTGTCACCTAAATATTCTCCAAAATCACAAGTCAATCTTCAAGCGAAGACACATTACTCATCCTTGGTTTTTTCTCAATACTCCATCACTCCTCACATAATTTTGATGATGTTATAGGAGAGATATTGGAGTCATTATTTGTTTTATGTTTCCCTCAAACTAGTAGGTACAATTAACCCTGTCAACATGTGGGTTATGTAAAGTGTGGGACCAATGAGACTCTCCTAAATAATTAGGCACTTCAGTTTCTATCTAGGGTTATGATAGGTTCTCATTGTCTTGCTTTGAGTGGGCCTAGGGAGACTTTCCTAGATAATGAGGCACTTCAGTTTCAACAGATAGTTATGTCAGGTTCTCATTATCTTTCTCTAACCTCTAGAATAAATGATACCATCAATAATGAGACTCTCCCACATGGTACATTTCAATCAAGTTTAATACATGGTTCTCACTAGGTCATTGTAAATTTTATGATGGAATTAAAGCTTGGTTGGATGGATCCTACATGACTACATCCCCCATGAATGATAACATTACCAACTTTAACATGCTGGATAAATTTTTACTTGATTCAATTCTTCCTATTTTTAGTCTCTTATTACTCCAATATCTACTTTTAACTTTTTATGAACATGTGGTTGAAGGTTTGGAGTTTCTTGAATGGATACATTGGCACTATGCTTTCACATAGTCCTTTTTCAAACACTGTAGGATAGTGTATGAATATGAGTAGCATAGTTATTTTACTTCCTTGTCTACTTGCGTAGTATGTATTTTTATTTTCCATTGCTACTTATATAGCATATATTTTTTACTTATTTTTGTTTTCTTGAATAAAATGCACCAACTATTATTAGTTTATGTTGTGGCTTAGGCTAGCTTACTTTAGTCTTAGTTTATTTTTTGCATGAGAGATTTCTTCTTTTCATTGATTCCTTTCATTTTTTTGTTTAACTTAAAGCTTGGCTTAACTTTTGTTTACATTCATCTTCATGAGGAAATTATGTGTAGAATCCTTTGAGAATATTTAACTCAAAGATTCATTTGTACTAGGAGAATTCACTATAGCATTGACATCTAGACAACAATTAACCAAAAGAGTACGATCTTGAGGTGTTGAACAAGTACATGTTGTAAAATACTTTATAGTTTGGGAAAGATTGGAACAGAAAAATCATGAATACTCCAAGTGAAGAAATACATCCTTAAAGCATTGAATGGATTTTTTTTCATATTTATCGACATCTAATCAGATGAGAATGCTTAAGGTCCTAACTATTTGAGTTCTTGATGCATAATCATAAAAATTTAGTGTTAATCATGTATGTTCATTTCTTTACCTCCATTAGATTGGCTAGAGTACCATACTCCACCTTGCTTATCTTTTTACTTGATAACTCAGAGCTTTTTATTTCCAGCTTCCTCCTAGTAAACCTTATTCATTGTGTAATCACACGTTGAACTCCATTTCCCAATGGAAAAGACACTAGTCTACAAATATTTCAAATAATGAAGGATGATGAGAAGGTTCATCAAGAATAATATTTCAAAACTCAACCAAGTAAACAATGCATCAACCATACAACATGATACACATTCACTTGCATAAGTGTCACATTTTTCTTTACAGTTCCATACTTGGGGCAAATCCTGGAAGCAAAGTGTTACAAGTAGCCTTGATATGTCATTTTCATTTGCATGTGTGTAATGTGGATACTTACCCCGATTTCAAAGATTGGACCTATTCAAATCCTGCCATATATAATCTACAACATGATTTCAAAGAGATAACAATTGAAGGAGTGCTAACAATATTTTTTTGATGAAAATTCTTTGTTGGGAAAGAGCATTATTATTCAAGAACAATGACCTCTTACAAGTGGCCCATGGTTTGGATCCTATAGAATACTGATCAATAAGAAATAGTTCTCAAAATTCACTAGTAGAACTATTGATCATCACAACCAGAGCCACTTGTTGCTTCAAAGAGAGATCTTACTCATGGACGAAGATTCAATGTAGTTGACTCCACCTTTATATTGGGATCGTGGCAACATGAAATCGATAAGATTTAGGATTTGACCTAATATGTCCCAATAAGTATTGTTCCTCATTTACTCGAAGCTTTATCTTTTGGTTTAGTGTTCCATGCCAACCCAGATACATGTTTCAGTTCTATTTTATGTTATGAGATATCTACGAACATGTTTTTTAGGGAGGAAATTATATTAGTCAACATTTCTTTTAGTCAGTTGTGATATCTGGTTAGACATGTTTGTTTGACAAGTTTTAAAAATAAATCATTCCAGTATCATGATGTGATGCTAATTTATTGACATAACCTTATGCTTTTTTTATGCATATGTACAGACCTCAACCATTGAAGTGTTGGCTCACCTGAAGAGAAGAACATGGCTTGAGGAAAACAAATGGATTTAGAAAATTTGATATGATGCGAACTTTATTAACGAACCTATTTCTGGATTCTATTTTCAATTCTCTGCACATAATTTTCTTAATCCCTTTTCATTTCTGAAAATTTGGGATTGAAATCAATCTTATGTATTGAATGGTTTGTCCATGTAGGTACAAGTGCCTAGTTGATATCGTATGCCTAATTTGGAACTGTGGTGAGATGAGCATGTTACTCTATAGAATGAGCTTCAAAACTTGGAGAGATTCAAAATGTGAGCACATATTTTGGAACCCAGGGATATCATAGGCTAGAGCAAAGCAATCTAATGGATAACAAAGGAAGCTATTTTCAATCCTTACTTATTGAAGCACAAGACAGGAAAGATGCACTGACAATGTTCAAAAAATCAAATGTGAGATGCAGTTATCAGTCAGTACTAGCACTGAAGCCCATATAAATGAAGTTATACACTTATATTATTTCAAGAGGATTATATTTTTCAAGAGGTTTCAAAACCACTTGTTGTGTTGGGATGTATGAACATTTTCAAGCTTCTGGAAACACTGACATTCATGATTTCTTTTTCGGTATACTCTTCCTTGCTGACTGCATATCTTTAATCATCAGTTTCTAAGGTTTCATTTTTCAATTGTTGTAGGATTTTGGATTGAGTTTATATTCTAATTTTGAATATTCCTTCTCTATTTAATTCCCTATCATCTCTTCCCATAAAAGAAATTCATCTTATGAATCCATTTATTTTGGGGTTCTTGTTCATATTGATGAGATACAAATAGATCACCTCCATTTGTCTCATATAGTCAACACCTTTGCACCGGAAACATGCCCAAATCAACTTGCATATATTTCTGAGCTCATGAGCTGAACTTGAGGTCTCTATTGAGGATATATCAGGATGAATATTTTGGAATATTATAACGGTAATCAGACCATGAACTAACAAGTGGTTAATAAATGGTTATTATTTCATGTTGGGTGGTGACAATATCCTATGTAACAAGGGAGCCATCCACACACTAAGTATTTTCTCACGTGAAAGGTGAAGTTTCAAACTTTAAAGGATGAAAATCAAAAGGGATAGCTTTATTTAGACAAGTGAGAAAAATATACAAAGTGTGTATCAATAGTTGGCAGTCATCCTCTATCATTATAAAAGAATGTCATCACTTTCCCCATCCATTGGATGCTAAGAATTCACTAAATAAACTAGGAAGGAATGGGAAAGAAAGCTTGATCAAGCTAGGGGACATGCATATATATTTGTCGTGGCTATGGACATTCATTAGAAGCGGATCAAGGTCGGTTACATCTTGGTGACTCCATTAGGGATATGGACACTTGTGGGAAGTGGAGCAACACCTAAGGGATGAAATATACACATATGATAATAAAAAAATTATATTCCAAACCTATATCAACCCCATGACGAAGTTACCAACCTGAATGGGCGATGTGGTTTAAGGAAATAAATCCCAACATCATTTATCCTCTCTTTACAACAGATAATTTGTACTAGCTAACATGCAAGATTCACTAGTGATACCACCACGATTAAACCTTTCAGGAACTAGTTGCACATTTATTCTAGAGTTTCTGATCTTAAAAGTAATAGTATAACCCTCTGCATTTATTTTTCTCATAAGTTAGGGAATACTAGAAGAAATTTTGGCTTCTCCCAGTGTGTGGCCAATTGTTGTGCCAACATAACATCCTCCCTAATTTCTTCTATTCACTTCAAAACACCAATACTCTAAGAGAACAAATTGGGCCCCCTATTAATTTTTTCTACTACAAAACCTTCTAAAATATTCCATGCAAATGTCAAAGTCCAAGATCCTCTTCTTTCCCTCCAAACTTGATCGTTTTGAAAAATTTTGAACATAAATCTGGCTCGTTGATACGCAATGTATCAACAAGCATCCTATATATTCACCGATACACAATGTATAGATGAGACTAATATATATTCATTGATACATCTTATATCGGGAACATCTCCTTATTTCCTCTAATATGCTTAGACATTCCAAGACTCGGAAATTTTTTGGCTTTTCTTTCTTCCCTTTACCCCTAGTGGAAGTCAACCTCCTTCTCAGTCTCAATACAATGGAGGATGATCATATTTTTCATTCCAATACATTGGAGACCAAATCTCTTCTGACATTCGACACACTAATGATGGATCTCTATTTCTAATTGATACACAATGTATCAACGGTCATGCTCTATCTTCATCGATACATAGCGTATCATCGATGTTTTTCCCTCTTTTTCTATCAATACATCGATGGAATATTTCCATCCCCCTCCAACATAGGGCCTATTGGAAGGTATCTTCCTTTTCTTCATGACATAGTCTGTATCAGTGAGATGCTCACACCTTCAGGCCTCTCCTTAATTCTTCCAACTCAGATCCTTTTCAATGCATCCATTAGTCAGGCTCTTTCGATTATCAATGATCAAGAATTTTTTAGTCTAATTGGATGGCTGATGTTGATTTCCTATTGATTTTGATTGATGTCATGTCACCATCACAATTGAGTATTATAATAATCTTGGAAAGTATGTTTGTGTCACTAGCAACTTTCATTATGCATAGCATACCAGCATGTATATTTTGCACCTCTTGATTATATGACTAACCTTAATCATGAAAGTGGTGTTTATTATCAGGTGGGTTAGTTGAAACATCTACAAGACATAGGTTGGACATGAATTGCATCTCAAAAAATAATTGGTCCTCCCAACACATTTTAAGAATCAAGTTCTCAAAACATCTGTTGATTGTTTTCATGAGATAATATTTCTCAGCCACTGATAGGTAACCTCAGTTCCAATGGATAGATTGAGATCCTATATAACACAGATGTCATTGGAACTGACAGAAATGAATTTCGGTGAAGCAGTAGAAATAACAAGGCCCTCACTTTTAGTAAAAATGTCTTTGCTCATAATTTTGGGTTGCTCGTCAAAGTGGATTTTTCATCTCCAAAGTAGGCCAATTATATGTTTTGCAAGATTATGAATCCAATTCCACTAACAAAATTGAAAGCTGAGGTATAGAAGCTCCAAAATGATTACCAAGGGATATTTCTTTAAACAACCTTCATTATACATTAATCTACTCAAATGATTGAATGAAGTTGTAATTTATCTCTCTAGAAACCTCTACATGTACTCTATGTGTTGCAAAAAATGATGTCTAAATCGGACATCGTGTGAGAAATTTATGTACTTTTGAACTCGAGTTATTAGTGTGCTCGCAACAACACCTTCCTTTTATTTATTGACTTCATCTCCAGATTCATTCAATGGGAGACAAGAAATAAGGAACCCTTCTTATCTTTCTCACTTCTTGTCATTAAAAACAATTAGAAATTGTTGCAAGCTTCAAGATCTAAATTATTTATTTTCCTTGTTCAAAATTCATCATTAGAATATGTCATTCACCCTCTAATACACACATCTTTGCATTCTCTCTGATAAGAGAAACCTTTCCAACACTTAATTTTTTTTTGAATTATTTCTTCTCTTTCTAGTCATATCAAAGGCAATCTTCTTTTTTGCTCCAACAAAGAGGAAGCCAATATTATTTTTTGTTCCAAAAAAGAGGAAGCCAATCTTCTTTTTTTCTTTGATCTTCCTTTTTTCTCCAACAAAGAGGAGGTCAATCTTCTTTTTTGCTTTGACAAAAGAAAGCAATCTTCGACCTTTGACATAGTGGTGGATCCCCTAAAACTTCCTTTCGTATTTTGGCCATAATGTTTGATTTCAAGACCCATTTCATGTGCTCCTTATACCATTGGAAAGGGCTCATCGAGATATGAAACTTCTTAGTTATAATATTTAGGATATTCCTCACCAATAAATATATTGTTTAGGATTAAGCATTGGTGTATTTTCATCATCCTAAGAACTCAACAACACATCATTGTAGCGGGAATATTTGTGAAGCAACCATCGAAGTGACCAGATATCAAACTCAGGGAAGTAGATATGCAATTTTCATTTAGTTGTCAATTAATTCCTTTATGTTTGAATATATTATAATTTGTATTTTGAAGTATTATGTATGAGAAACTCACACATTTGGTTTTGAATGGCACCAAGGTACCATCTAGAGGAAGATCATACTCGGAAATATGAATACATAGTGTATAAAGGAGTAAGCTACAAAGACACAACAACATCTTCAAGAAAGTAATCTTCAACAAAGGAGATGGTTGATATATCAACACATGAGAAACCAACAACAAAAGGTAATCAAGCCCAAATGGCATAAGATGAAGCACATTATTCATGGTGGGAACATCCAAGACATAGAGGCAGGAGAGACCTCCAACATCTAAATTATTCATCACATTGTATGAGGTGAAATGGATCCAAAATCCATGAAGGCCCACCAACAATAAAAGAAAATTTTGAAATGTAAATGCATATAATGTCTGATATATTAAATCATAAAAAATTATACTTTCATTATTCCCTCATCCTGCCTTAGAGGATTAGGACAAAATTTTGTAAAGGGAAGGTCAATAGTTGGGAAGGTGAAGGTCAAAAGTCGATAAGGGAAAAGGCCAAGAGTCAAGGTGAATCTCAATAAATAAGGGGATTACATTCGAAGTGGGGGATTTTGGTTCTTGGATCTTTCATGTATTATTGTTGAAACTTTTAATGAGGAGAGGTATGTTTGGCCAAGTTATTTTCTAGAGAACGTGGATCCTTGTGTTGCACTATTGTGGACTATTCTGTTCCATTTCACAGATCACTTGGGTTGTGTAAGAATGTATCACGTACTATAGAATATTCTTGTGTGTGTTTGTTGCATTCTTATCTATGTTTTCCATGGAATATTTTTCTGAATCTATTGGAATAATATTGTAAATGGTTGTTTAAATGCTAGACTATTATGGGTTTACAGTTATTTATTTGTATTCTTATCTCTTCTATGTGTGAACTATTCCATGGACCATTGAGAGGAGCATGTTTGGTTCTATGTTTTCTTTATGGTTACCTTATTTTCATTCGAATGCATGCATATTAGATCAATTTCATTTAATTCCTTAGCTTATAAATCATCATCAGTGTCCACCAAATTGCAACCAGTAAACACCAAACTAGAAATGGTCATTGGGCAAAAATCTAGATAGGTTCCCTATTCTAAATGGGGAGAGTTCTAATTGGGATTTTTTACCAGGGGTAACCCCTGTGGTTGATCAAGGTCACACAAGATATGTCAACAGAATTGGTGCTACAAGGATGGTCAAATGACAAGCCTTCTCATGTGGATTCATTTTATTAAATTGTTTTAACCATCCCATGGCACTTCTTTTTATCTCTGTATGGGATAACCCTTTGAGTCTTTTGAGTCCCTTAGGGGGAATCACAATCAAGACAGTTGATCTCTTGTCAAACTTAATATTCGATGGTGAAGGGAATGTCTCTGCATTCACACATCTCAATCAATTTAACATTGCATGACATAATCTAAAAATTATTCGGGATAATGAAATTTGTCAATTATTTTTCCTCGTATTAGAAGGACGAATTAAATTATGTCTTAGGACATTACTAGTGAAATTGATACATAGTTGGAAACAATTCATGGAAGTCTTTATTACTTCTCATGTAGATTATGATTATGATGAAGTCTTTAATGAACTTGAGGATATTCATAGGCTAATAAATGAACCTGTAGATGATTTATTTCAAAGAGTCATGGGAATTTATTGTAGATTTCATGAAAGTGACAAACCCTTAGACCAAGAAATTCTTGATTGGACTGCATATCTTGTCTCTATTTCTGAAGGGTACAATCTGGATAATAGAAAGATCTCTATTTCACAAGATTCATATATACATAATAAATATTTAGTCACCTCTCATCCCATAGAAATATTTTCAAACATACAAACCATGATACCTTACCCTTAGACATATGATACTTTGCACTCTGATTTCAATGAGAAATCTAGGGAAATTATTCAAAAGGTGATTTCAAATCTGTATTAACTAATTAATCAATTCATGAAATTGTTCTAGATTTGAATGATGGTTGAGCACTAGGATGCATAGTAATGGAAGAAGGAGGGAACACTACGTGTAACCAATTTTTTGTCACAAATATAAAGGAATTTCCATCAAAAATCTTAAACCCTTTAGATGTAGAGAGGGAGCAAATGGGTGACTCTATTTTTATGAATCATGGATAAGTTTTGATTTGTAAAAAATATCATATTCAAGAAATCCAATCAGTTTCACAATCTGAAGATCTTAATTCTCTTTATACAAACATGTTTGATGATAATCACCCACATGAGCATCCACTTGTTTATCATGAAGTGAAATCTTTACATTACTCTTCCATTGATACAATATTGAATGGTAAATGAGAAAAACAACAATTCCAAGATTTCATTGATCAAAGACTCATTCTTAATGACAGTCCATCCAAGATGCACAATGTTGAAATTCCTTTGCAATTTAAATTTCCGGAACACATTCAAACACAATTTGATCACCATAACCTTTTTTTTTCATGATTATTTTTCTGTTACGGAATTGAATGTGAGCACTAATATATCATTCATTGATCATGTGCAATCTTAAAATTCTAATCTCAAGGCACAAATGTTAGTGATAGAAGAGACAAATCATGAATAATACATAAAGTTTTCATATCCCCATGTGGAAATAACATCGTTTAGACATCCCATCACCATGCAAGACATAGGAAACATCGAGATGATCCGAGAAACATTGTCACTTAAATCTTCTCCAAAATCGCAAGTTAATCTTCAGGGGCAGACACATTACTCATCCTTGGTTTTTTTTTCAATACTCCAACACTCCTCACATAATTTTGATGATGTTATAGGAGAGATCTTAGAGTCATCCTTTGTTTGATGTTTCCCTCAAACTAGTAGGTACAATTATCCCTCTCAACTTGTGGGTTATGTAAAGTGCGGGTCCAAGGATACTCTCCTAGATAATGAGGCACTTCAGTTTCGATCTAGGGTTATGCCAGGTTCTCATTTTCTTGCTTTGGGTGGGCCCAAGGACACTTTCCTAGATAATGAGGCACTTCATTTTCAACCGATGGTTATGTCAGGTTTGCATTATCTTGCTCTAACCTCTGGAATAAATGATACCATCAATACTAAGAATATCCCATAAGATACATTTCAATCAAATTTAATACATGGTTCTCACTAGGTCATTGTAAATTTTATGATGGAATTGAAACTTGGTTGGAGGGATCCTACATGACTACAACCCCCATGAATGATAACATTACCAACTTTCACATGCTGGATAAATTTTTACTTTATTCAATTCTTCTTATTTTTAGTATCTTATTACTCCAATCTCTACTATTAACTTTTGGTGAACATGTGTTCGCAAGCTTGGAGTTGCTTGAATGGATACATTGGCACTATGATTTCACATAGTCCTTTTTTAGATAGAGTAGGATAGAGTATGAATATGAGTAGCATAGTTATTTTACTTCCTTGTCTACTTATGTAGTATAGATTTTTTTCCATTGCTACTTATATACCATACATATTTTACTTATTTTTGTTTTCTTGAATAAAATCCACCAACTTCTATTAGTTTATGTTGCGGCTCAGGATGGCTTACTTTAGTCTTAGTTTATTTTTTGCATGAGAGATTTCTTCTTTTCATTGATTCCTTTTGTTTTTTTGTTTAACTTAAAGCTTGGATTAATTTTTTTTTACATTCATCTGCATTAGGAAATTATGTGCAGAATCCTTTGAGAAGATTTAACTGAAAGATTCATTTGCACTAGGGAAATTCACTATAACATTGACATCTAGACAACAATTAACTAGAAGAGTATGATCTTTCTATGTTGAATAAGTACCTGTTGTAAAATACTTTACAGTTCAGGGAAGATTGGAACAGAAAAATCATGAAGACTCCAAGTGAAGAAATACATCCTTAAAGTATCGAATATATTTTCTTTCATATTTCTCAACATCTAATAAGATGAGAATGCTTAAGGTTCTGACTATCTAAGTTCTTGATGCATAATCAGAAAAATTTAGTGTTAATTGTGTATGTTCATTTATTTACCTCCATTAGACTGGCCAGAGTATCATACTCCACCTTTCTTATCTTTGTACTTGATAACTTGAAGATTTTTATTTCATGCTTCCTCCTGGTAAACCTTATTCATTGTGTAATCACACGTCGAACTCCATTTCCCAATGGAAAAGAAACTAGTCTACAAATATTTCAAATAATGAAGGATGTTGAGAAGGTTCATCAAGAATAATATTTCAAAACTCAACCAAGTAAACAATGCATGAACCATACAACAGGATACACATTCTCTTGCATAAGTGTCACATGTTGCTCTGTAATTCCATACTTTGGGAAATTCCAAAAGGAAAGTGTTACAAGTAGCCTTGATCTGTCATTTTCATTTGCATGTGTGTGATGTGGATACTTACCCTGATTTCAGAGATTGGACCTGTTCAAATCCTATCATATATGATCTACAACCTGATTTCAAAGAGATAACAATTGAAGGATTGCTAACAACAGATTTTTATGAACATTCTTAGTTGGGAAAGAGCATTATGATTCAATAACAATGCCCTCTTACAAGTGGCCCATGGTTTACATCCTTTAGGATACCGATCAACGAGGAATGGTTCTCAAATTCACTAACATAACTATTGATTATCACAACTAGAGCCACTTTTTGTTTCAAAGAGAGATCCCACTCATGGACGAATATTCAAGGTAATTGACTCCACCTTTATACTAGGATCATGGCAACAGGAAATCAATAAGATTTAGGATTTGACTTAATACATCCCAATAGGTATTGTTCCTTATTTACTCGAAGCTTTATCTTTTAGTTTAGTGTTCCATGCCAGCCCAGATACATGCTTCAGTTATATTTTATGTTATGAGATCTCTATGAACATGTTTTTTAGGGAGGAAATTATCTTAGTCAACATTTCTTTTAGTCAGTTGTGTTATCTAGTTAGACATCTTTGTTTGAAAAGGTTTAACAAATAAATCATTTCAGTATGATGTGCCGCTAATTTATTGGCATAGTCTTATGTTTGTTTTATGCATATGTACAAACCTCAACCATTGAAGTGTTGGCTCACCTGAAGATAAGGACATGGCTAGAGGAAAAAAAATGGCCTTAAAAAATTTGATATGATGGGAACTTTATTAACGAACATGTTTTTGGATCCTATTTTCAATTCTCTGCACATAATTTTCTTAATCCCTTTTTAGTTGTGAAAATTTGGGGTTGAAATAAATCTTATGTCTTGAATGGTTTTTCCATGTAGGTACAAGTGCTTGGTTGATATAGTATGCCTGATTTGGAACTGTGGTGAGATTATCATGTTACTTTGTAGAATAAGCTTTATAACTTGGAGAGATTCAAAATGTGATCACATATTTTGGAACCCGAGGATATCACAGGCTAGAGAAAAGAAATCTAATGGATAACAAAGGAAGCACTTTTCAATCCTTACTTATTGAAGCACAAGACTGCAAACATGCATTGACAATGTTCAAAAAGTCAAATGTGATATGTACATATCAGTCAACACTAGCACTGAAGCCCATATAAATGAAATTATACGCTTATAATTTTTTCAAGAGGTTGCAAAACAACTTATTGTGTTAGGATGTATGAACATTTTCAAGCTACCAAAAACACTAATATTCATGATTTGTTTTTAAATATACTCTTCCTTGTTGACTACATATCTTTAATCATTAGTTTCTAAGGTTTCATTTTTCAATTATAGCAGGTTTTGGATTGATTTTATCTTCTAATTTTGAATATGCCTTATCTCTTTAATTCCCCATCATCTCTTCCCATAAAATAAATTCATCCTCTGAATCCATTTTTTTTGGATTCTTGATCATGTTGATGAGATACATATATCTCACCTCCATTTGTCTCATATAGTCAGCACCTTTTCACTAGAAACATGCCCAAATTAGCTTGCATCTCTTTCCTATCTCATGAGTTGAACTTGAAGTCTCTATTGAGGATATATCAGGATGAATATTTTGGAATATTGTGACAGTAATCAGACCATGAACTAACAAGTGGTTAATAAATGGTTATTATTGCATGTTGGGTGGTGACAAGATCATATGTAATAGGGGAACCATCCACACACTAAGTAGTTTCTCACGTGAAAGGTGAAGTGTAAAACTCTAAAGGCTAAAAATCAAAAGGGATAGCTTTATTTAGCCAATTGCAAAAAATATACAAAGTAATTCTCAATAGTTGGCACTCATCCCCTATCAATCTAAAATAAGCCCATCACTTTCCCCATCCATCGGATTCTAATAATTCACTAAATAAACCAGGAAGGAATGGGAAAGAAATCTTTATCAAGCTAGGGGACATGCATATATCTTCGTCGGGGCTATGGACGTTCATTGGGAGCAGAGGAAGGTTTGTTACATCATGGTGACTCCATTAGGGATATAGACACTTATGGGAAGTGGAGCAACACCCGAGAGATAAAATATACACATCTGATAAAAATGTTTTGTATATCCCAAAACTATATCAACCCCATGACAAAGTTACCAACCTGAATCGTCAACGTAGTTTAAGGAAATAAATCCCATCATCATTTATCCTCTCTTTACAGCAGACAAGATCTACTAGATAGGATTCAAGAATCACTAGTGAGACCACCACGATGAAACCTTTCAGGTACTAGTTGCACATTTATTCTATAATTTATTATCTTAAAAGTAATAACATCACCCTTTGCATTTTTTTGCTCATAATTTACGGAATACTAGAAGATATGTCAGCTTCTCCCAGTGTGTCACCAATGTTTGTGCCAACATAACACCCTCCCTAATTTCTTCTATTCACTTCAAAACACCAATACTCTAAGAGAACAAATTGGGTCCCCCTATTACTTTTTGCTACTAGAAAAGATTCTAAAATATTCCATGCAAATGTCAAAGTCCAAGATATTCTTCTTTCCCTCCAGACTTGATCATTTTTGGAATTTTTGAAGATAACTTTGGCTCATCGATACACAGTGTATTGACAAGCATCCTCTATCTTTACTGATACATAGTGTATCAGAGAACATCCTTTATCTTCATCAATACATCTTATATTGACAACATATCCATATTATTGTTGATACGCTTAGACCTTCCAATACTTGGAAATTATTTTTGTTTTATTTCTTCCCTTTACCCCTAGCACAAGTTAACCTCCTTCCCAGCATCAATACAACAGAGTTTGATCATATTTTGTGTGTCAATACGCCAGAGAATGAACCACTTCTAACTCCCGACACATAGGCAATGGATCTTTAGTTCCTCCCAATACACATTGTATCAGCGATCATCTTCTATCTTCGTCAATACACAGTGTATCATCTGTGCGTTTTCCTCTTCTTCCACTGATACATTGGAAGAATATTTCCATCCCCGGCTAACACAAGACATATCATCAAAGATCTTCTTTTTCTCTCCAACATAGTTTGTATTGGTGAGATGCTCACATATTGAGGCTTGTTACCCCCCAGCCTAGGGGTAACTAAGGAGATGATGTCTTGAGGCATGTAGTTCAAATACATGGAGTGCCAAGAGTCATATGACTAGTTGAGCCCACATTGAGCAAACAAATCCCCTCATCTCCACCACACATCACCATTCATTTTCAACAGCATAGCAACATCCTCCACACCAGTATGGCCCATAAATGACAGCTCGTCTTACTTCATGAGGTAAAAATTCCATTATTGTGGTAAGTGTCACTTTAATAATTGAATAATTTGAGCATGTTGCAAGGGGTCCTTTATTTATTATGGAACTTTTACTTGGAAATTATACCTTTTACCTTTTTTCACCTTGGTGGTTGACATGGTTTCCTATCAAGTGGGTCACCCTCGGGAAAAGGGTTGCTACTGGGGGGTCTCCTTGAAGGGTCATCGTACCATTCCCACTAATACTTGCCACTTTCCACACTTCTTCCCCTTTGTTTCCTCATCTTTTGGGTCTTTGGGTTCATTGATCCCAAGAAGGGCTTGTACCTCATTTCATGGGAAGAAGGGGATGAAGTCTCGGAGGCTTTTTAGCTGGAAAAAGTCAAAAGACATAACTAATCCTTATGAATTCTCTCCCTAAGGTCCTGAGAGAAATGAAACACTTCTCCATAAAAAATAAAAAAAATGTCTCGCTTGAGGGGGGATTGCATTGTGGTGTATTTTAATTTCTAGTGCATATGGAACTCAATGTATTCTAACTTCAAGTGGAATTGTGGTGCTCCTTTTTCCTTCCTTGCACATAGAACTCACTGTTCATAACATAAAAAATGAAAGGAAAATAAAGGGCTTGGAAAAATGTTGCATTGCAAA
>ML828275.1:0-22695 GCA_009831015.1 Picea engelmannii
GACCTATGATTTTGCAAGTCCCACTACAAACAAAAAGAAATCATCCCTCGGAACTAGGCTTGTTGAGAAGGGTCGGCTTTAGAAGCCTCGCCTTCTTGTTGTGTAGGCTTAGCCTTGTGCCTTTTATGTTGCTTTAATTGTGCTCTTAAGATGCAGTTAGATTGGGTCATCCCATTGACCAACCATTGAAGGGAGTTAACTTTTGCTTGAAGGACTTCATTGTCATGATGAAGGTGTGCATCTATTATCCTCCTCTCTTTTAATTGTTGGAGAAGCTGATGGTTTTCTCTTTGTAGCTCTTCTATAGTTGGGGTAGAATCAACGATCTCCGAGGAAGGCTTAGGTCCTTTGAGAGATGTGGTCAATTTATTAAATTTAGGATCAAGAGTGGGCATGGGTGAAGTAGGAGTGATGGGAGATCGGAAAGGTGAGGTAGGTTCTGATTTCGTTTTCCTTAGTGGCTCTAATCCATTTGCAGAGACTTCTCTAGGTTGCTTATGAGGGCTCTCAAGGTCGGAGGATACTTGGATAGGATCCGAAGCAGGTGGGGGCTTTGCATAAGGCTTGGTTCTTATGTTCTAGGTACTCTTCCGAAAGGGTCCCTTATCAAATCAGTTGGCTCCTCTCTTGTTTGTGGGAATGATGGGAAATTCTTGCTGCATTACTTCATGGGGCTTCTTAGGTGTAGGATCAAGAGAAAATGAAGGCATTGGGCGGTCAACAATAGGCTTCTTTTGCTCTTTGTTCTTGGTCTTTTTCCCTGATGAAGAAGTAGGAATATCAACAATCTTTTGGTATTGTTCTGGCAAAGAGGGAGTTTGTCCAAGGGAGTTTGGAGTTTTTGGAGAGTGAGGCTTGGATGTAGAGATAGTTTTTAGGCTAAGTGGTTTTTTTCCGGTATTAACTGTCAAGTGAGGATTTGCAAACTGGTAAATAAAGGCATCCCATCTTTTCCCCTGCTTCTCTAGTTCGGTAAGAATGAGGATTTGATCAAACCATGGTGGAAGAGACTATTGTGGGCGTTGGTCACATTTTTCCTCACTTGAGAGGACATTTTCTCCAAGCTTTTGAGAAAATAAAATGGAAAGTTCAAAGGTTTATTAAATAGAAAATGAGCCAGCAATCTAAAGTGACAAGCTTTGAAGGTGGAGTATCTACCTTCACATGTAATTAAACTTGTGATAACAATGAGGGCATTGACCAATTCTATCTTTATCCACTCCTTAGCATACCCTTTGTCTCTTGAAATGATCTTGAATTCGAGCTTAAACAACTTGTTGTAACTTGAGCATGGAAATTGATGATTCTTGAACCACCTATCTCCCATTCTTGGAAGTTTTGTTGCAGCAACAATTGACTCTTCTGTGATTGCAAAATTGAGAGACCCTACATGTGCTATCTTGCCATCAAAACCAGCTGCAAATTGCATAGAAAGACCGTCATCATGGCCTTGCAAACTCGACAAAAATGGCCCCCAGCTAGCACGCAAGAACACTTCCCTGCACTGTGCAAATTCTGGAATGGAAAACAAGTCTACATAGGAGGATGGTTCGTATTGCTTGGGCATTGTGACACAGTTTGAATTCACTAAGAAAGGGAGAAATTGAGCCACACATAGACACAAATTGGGCACGGTCTGAATGCTATTGGAATAGAGGGCGAATTTTACCAAGCAAGGGTGAAAACAGGCCAAGAAATGGCATGGGTTTAACACAATCTAAGTGTGATTAGAACAGAGGGAGAATTCGGCAGAGGTTGGGCATGATTCCTTAACATAGGATAGAGAAAATGGCAAGGGAAAATGAAACAACAGAGTGCCCAGCCCGATTTTGGATGCTCTTATGGTGGAGTACGTTGCCCACATGTGCGTGCGAGCTACCATGTCTGGGAGATTCAAATTTGATGGCAAGCTTGGGAGCAATGGAGTGGTGCATACTTAGATCAATGTCCAAGTCTTTTGACTTGGACATTTGATCATAACCATATGAGGCATATTTTAATCAATGTCTGTAACAAATTTAATTGAATGTAATTGAATTCTAGTTCCCTGGAATCTAGGATAGTTACTGGTATGCAATGCAATGGCACTTCAAATGGCAGTTCATCCGACACCTCATACAGTACTTCATCCGGTACCCCTATGTTAAGTGAATTTTCGCCTCTTTTAATGGACATCCTGAAATTTTGAAGTGTTTTTGACAACCATAGTGGTTAATGAGCAGAGGTAGAGTGCTCCAGGCTTACTCATTCTTCTTGTATATGTCATATAGTGTCAAAACCTATAATGAACGGGTTATAGCAAGTGTCAAAACCTATAATGAACAAGTTGTAATGAACGATAAACTGATAAAGCGTGGTATGTTAAGAATGAGTTCAGTAATGTATAGAACACATGAGTTAAGCATTTAAAAATAACATGACTATCAATGTAATAACCTGTATCATGGTAATAATACAAAAGCTCTTGCAAAAACTCTTTTCTCTAGGAAATAATCATTTGTCATCTCATGAACCCCTCCCCCACACCTAAGTATTGTGACACCTCACAATCAAAAGTATAGGAAACTAGTTAGTATCCCCCAATAGCCGAAGATTTATAGTATGTCAAGTGTAAAGATAAAATTTCACAGATTGGTCCGACAAGACAGTTAGGAGATGGACCCACCTATAGGATAAGATATCCTATATATAGATAAGAAGAGGTAGGCAAGAGAGTTTCAATATAGTCTTAGAGTCATTTCCCAATGGAAAATTGATGAGATTCATTAACATTGGCTTAACCACACATACTCCAAGTTAGCTTTTTCTGCAAGTAATGTCGTACATCAGGACAAGTTTAGATTTATTATTTATTTTTGTCAGATCATCATCCTCGCTAGGTAGAATGCACCGCTACCAGCAAGCTTGTTCAGTACTCCAGTAGGTTTACCTAGTCATACCATAGGCCGGTACCCACTGCCAGTAGACTTGTTCAGTATCCCTACGGGTTAGCCTCTTAAACCCTCAGAGACTGGCCCTCCATCCTTTAATATTTTAGTATAAGATTGTTTATGGAAGAAGATGGGGGAATAGCTCTGAAACGACTTTTTCTTTCTTTTATTTTTAATTGGGATGGTATTTATGTTAGAGGATGACTTTCCGTTATATTATTAGTGGTTGTCCTGATGTAAGGGGTACTTAAGCGGACATGGCCTATCTAAAGATATGATATAATCAAGCTATTTAGTGTGTAGTGGATGGTACCATTGAGAAAGAACAGAAAGGTATTTCTAGGCTCAACTTACTTTCTTCCTTTGTAATTATTGTGATGTTTCCATGACTAACTACTAATTAGACTTCCTTGTTACTCTTTGATAAAGACACTTCACTTACTTACTTAGGTTTCTTGGAAAAACTATACGAGAGACCTCTAGGCTTGATGGTTATGGTATCACTTCCTTATACAGTGGTGAAGAATTTCAAGAGCAGCTACTTTAGAATGCCTTAAAAATGAGAATGTTTGCAAAAATATGGTTATCTACAGTGAGTGAATATTCATTTGATGCTTTAGCAAACACAAAATTCAAGTACAACAGTGTTTTGATGAAAAGATCCTTGAAACTGTGTACTCTCGGTGAAATAATTATTTACAAAAACCTCTTAGAACTGCCTTATTAACAAAAACTATTTACATATATACAGTAGGAAATATTTAAAAAAAAACCTTGCAAGAACAAGGGGGGGCTTCCCCATCTACTAATGCCAATGCCTTGTCAGTTAACATGACCTGTAGAAAATCCTCTCTGGAAATGGGCTTATGATAAAACTTAAGTCAGTGTCCATTTACCACAAAGGAGACTTGTCCATCGTCAATTGTTTTAATTTTTACAGCTCCATTGTCATATACAGTGTCTACCTTTTAAGGGCCCAACCAATGGGTGGTAATTTTGCCTTTGAAGGTTTTGAACCGGGAATCAAACAACAGGGCCCAATCACCAAGCTGGAAGTGTTTCTTTTTAATAAACTTGTCATGCCACTTTCTCCTCTGGTTTTGGACCAATATTGTTCGTTGGATGGCATCTTGCCTGATTTCATCCAATTCGTTCAATTGTAGGGATCGTTGCTTCTGAGCCTCATCCAGGTTCAATCCTAATTCTGTGACAATACAGAAGGTCCTTACTTGGAATTCTATTGGTAAAAGTAATTGTTTCCAGTACATTAGCTCATAAGGGGTATGCCCAGTGGTGTTTCTCCAAGTAGTTTGGTATGCCCACAAAGCCATTGGGAGCCTGTCATCCCAATCTCGGTGATGTAACTGAAAAATCTTGGTCAAGATGGCTTCCAAAACTTTGTTTGTGGATTCTACCTGACCATTGGCTTGCGGGTGGTATGGAGAAGATTTACAATGTTTAATACCATATTTCTCTATTAGCTCTTTCATCAGCTTGGAAGTAAATTGAGTGCCTTGGACGGTAACAATTTCACGAGGGAAACTGAAGAGGGTAAAGATGTCGTCATAGATGAATCTGACAATAGACTTCTCTGTGACCCTAAATAGAGATTTTGCCTCTACCCATTTGGTGACATAGTCCACACAAACCAAGATATAATTCTTCCTTCGATACATGGGTGAAATTGGTCCTACAAAGTAGAGGTCCCATTTTTCGAAGGGTTCTATCATAACTTGGGCCTGCAAAGGAATTTCATCAGATGATGTAGGTCTACCTATCCTTTAGAAACTATCACAAATTCTCACATACTTGGAAGTATATTTGAAAATGATAGGCCAATAGTAACCTGAATGTAACACCGTACATGATGTACATTTGTCAAAGAAATGGCCACCACATGGTCCATCATGACAACTTCATAGTATTTCAGGTAGCTTGTCCTCTCGGACACATCTACGAATAATCAAATCAGGACATGTGCGAAAAAGATCATGACCAACCCAAGAGTAATTAACACTTTGTGTAATAATTTTCCTCTTTTCATGAGGTGACAAATGAGATGGTAACTTCCTAGTAGCCAGATAGTTTTCCATATCTGCAAACCATGGGGTATTGATAGAAAGGGAAAAGAGATGCTCATCTGGGAAACTATCATCTATAGGGATGTCATCATCCTCATTCTTTATTCGGGAAAGAAAGGAAGCTACTACATTATCCTTTCCAGGTCGGTCAAGCACAGTAATATTAAATTATTGTAATAACAAGAGCCACCTAGTCACTCGGCCATTAGTTATAGGTTTTTTCATGAGAAACCTAATGGAGGAATGACCGGTGTGTACAAATACTTCATAACCTGTAATGTAATGACAAAACTTGTTAATAGCATGAACAATTGCCAAAAACTCTTTCTCAGTGACTGTGTAGTTCAACTCGGCAGGGGACAAGTTCTTGCTTACAAAATAAATGGAATAGGACTATTGGTCCTCTTTCTACCTTAATACCCCTCCTATTGCAGTGTCAGAGGCATCAATAGATATATGAAATGCGAGAGTCCAATTGGGCCCTCTAAGAATTGGTGCCACAAACAACTTGGCTTTTAGGGTTTCAAAGGCAATTTGACAATGCTCAGTCCAAACAAAATCAACATCTTTTATCAATAATACAAACATAGGTGCAACAATCTTTGTAAAATTTTCAATAAACCATCATTAATATCCATCATTTCCAAGAAATCTTGTCACCTGTTTCTAAGTCTTGGGGGATGGAAGTCTAATAATGAACTCAATATTTGCAGGATAGACTTTTATTCCTTCATATGAAACATGATGTCCTAGAACCACTCCTTCAATTAGCAACATTTTGCATTTTTCATGACTTAGGGATAGGTTCATTTCCTGGCATCTGATGAGGACTTTTTCTAAGTTGTTTAAGGCTTCTTGGTAAGTGTTTCCATAAACTATGAAGTCATCCATGTAGACCTCCACACAATCATGAATAGGATTGACAAATATCCCTAATATTGCTCGTTGAAATGTGGCAGGAGCATTACACAATCCAAATGGTAAGACCCTATAGGCATAGGTGCCCCAAGCACAAGTAAAAGTAGTCTTGTCCTGGTCCTTGGGTGCTATAAGAATCTGATTGTACCCATTGTACCCATCTAGAAAGGAAAAATACTTCTTTCCGGACAATGTATCTAGATCTTGGTCAATGAAAGGAAGAGGAAAGTAGTCTTTCAGAGTGACCTTATTGAGTTCCCGAAAATCAACACAAATTCTCCATTTCCTGGTCACTTTCTTTGGAACCACTACTAGTGGGGATACCCACTTACTATCGGAGATGGGATAGATAAATCCGACATTTAACAACTTTTGAATCTCCTCCTTGACTATATCTTTGAGTGTTGGATTGATCCTTCTTTGGGGTTTCCTAACAGGTGTCACTTCCCCCTGGGAGTATATATGGTGGATGCATGTGTTAGGATGTATACCCTTCATGTCAGTGTATTCCCAAGAAAATGATCCTGATTGTTCTTTAAGGATATCTACTAACCATTTATGTTGGTCTGTATCTAGCCCAGAGTCTATATGTAAAAATTTCCCTGGACTAATCTCATAGGGCATAGTATAAGACATGGCAGACTCATTTATTTCGAAAATAAAATATGTTGAAGACAAAATGGATGGATCTAAGTGTTCTTGAAATTCTTCCCCAAATATGTACTCAAATTGGGGAAAAGACTGTGGAAAATCCACACATGTAATAGCAGAAATGAATTGGTTTAGCATATTTTCTGGTGTATGCTCCTGAAGTGCCCTTGCATGGTCACTAGGCAATACGGGTTATTCCCAGTCTTCATTCTCATATGGACATTCAAGCCACCATAGATTCTCCATAATAGGTTGAGCTGGAGGGTTAATGGTGAGCTTCTGGATAGAGAGACCATTCGAGATGGTCATTTATCCTTCTCTACAGCCAATAAATGCATTGGTTATGGCTAGCCAAGGTATTCCCAAAATAATGGGATGGCCTCGAGAAAGATCCTTTGAATGAATGACAAGAAAATCCACAGGGTACTCCCATGAGGCTAAAGTAACCATGACATCATCTAAAATCCCTTCAAGTATAAACCTAGTCTTATCTGCTAATTCCAAAATGGTTGGGGTAGATCGAAGAAGAGGTTTTAATTGTAATTGTTCCAAGGTAGTAGCGTTCATAACATTGATGGCTGCCCCTAGGTCTATGAGAGTGTTTCCTATGGAGACCTCCTTAATGGTTATGGTCACTACAGGGTTTCCTGGACTCCCATACTTTGCTAGCTTTGGCTGCTCTGATATGTACTCACAGAGTCCTCCTACAAAATGTACTATAGGAGGGTCCTTTTTCTTCCTACYTGGCTTCTTGATACACAATTCTTTGACTACCTTACTATAGATTGGAATGTCTTTAATGGCTTGAAGTAGGGGAATTTTGACACAAATATTTTTCAATTCATTAAGAATGTCAAATTCCAGTTGGGTGGTAGGTTTCTCGATTATCGATCGGTCTGGATAAGGAGGGACCTTCGCAATTTGTGAAGGTTCATTTTGGGGAAGCTTGGGTTCTTGATTCTTCAGGATAATAACATCTTCGCACCTAGTTTCATCCATGGGTTGTTGGGTGGTTTCCTATTCTTCTTCTTCCTGGATGACTATTGAAGGTCTCTGCCTATCTAGAACTTTTCCCGATCTTAGTTGAATTTCCTATAATGGAACAGGAGTAATAACAAATGTTAGGAAGGCCTGCATCTCAACATTGTTAAGAGGTTAAGGGGGCTTATTATTGGGATTCGGCACTAGCTGTGACGGTAATAGTGTTGGTTTTGGGGAGCTTGGATTTTGAAATTGGAGCGGTTGTTGTTGTCGGATAGGAGGTAAAGGTGGTGGAACAAAACCTGGCAGAAACTGTGGAGTGTTTGATGAGAACTAAGGATAAGGATGGTTATACATAGGGATAGGTGGATCTTGAGGGTTTCCTTGGTTGTGTCCTACCCTCCATCCTTGAATCCAAGGATGTTGGTACTGAGTAGACCAGTTTTTCCAACCTCGTGAGTTCTATTTTTGTTTTTGATAATACAATGGAACTTGGGACAACAGATCCGGGTATGTGGGTTGATTCCTAGGCTGCCATGGCCTCCTAGGTGCATAATAAGACTCCTTAGGATCTCCACTCCTATAGATGGCTAATAAACCTGAAAATAATGGACATTTTTCAGTCACATGGTCTTCTGTACAAAAGCCACAAACTGAAATGTTATCTAATAGGCAGTCCCTTGAGGAATGCTTTCTCCTGCATCTTGGGCAATATATGCTCATTGCTGCATTTTCCTCCTCCTATTTCTTTTTTAATTTAAGGGTATCCAACTAGGAACCTGTTATGCTTAGGATGTTTGTATTGAAGTTTTCTAAAAGGTTCCCTATCTCTGCTCTCGTCATACCACCTGAACTAACTGGTTTTAAGCTTCTATTGTAAGGGTCCCAAACATTCTTCCCTATTTTGGCTCTACTCCTTGAGTAGTTTTTACACATTTCACATATTTCAACAAATGGTTTATGAAATATATCACCTGATGCCATCAGGTTAAGCATCTCTAAATATTATTTTGAAATTCCCTTAAGGAAAAGAGCCCTAACTGCATCCTCTGGGAGGTCATGGTATTTTGACTTCTGGGAGATATAACCAAATCTTTCCATATAGTCTTCAAGGGTCTCGTCTTCTAACTATTGGAATTTAAATATGTCATTACGAGACTCTTTGGTCTTGCAATAGTCTTGGTACTTCTTAAGAAAGATGTATTTCATGGATTCCGAAGACCTAATGTTGGATTCTCCCAATCCCATGAACCATCTTAATGCAAAGTCTTTRAGGGTGGCAGGAAAGAGTTTTAATTTCTGGGCATCTTGTACATASTTGTACTCCTGCACAAGATGTAAAATTCAAATAGGAAGGCCTCTAGATCTTCACTATTTTTACCATAAAAGGTAGGTAGTGCTGAGAGAGGAATATTCTTCATGTTGACATTCAAAGTGGTGTATAAAATCAGAAATCTGAAGGTAGTTTCGGTGTGGTTTCCAGTTTCTTCTTCCTCCCCATGTCTTACATTTTTATGGTCCCCCTGATCACCCATATTAGCTTGGTTTCCAAAAAGAGAGTACCTAAGTGGTTTTATCTTTGAAGAGAACAAAGTTTCTCTTTGATGAAAAGGTCTTCCTACTAATTGGATGTCTGGGACTCTACTCGATCTGGTTGAGATTATAGGTGCCAAAGTTTTTGTGTCAATTTGAGAGATAATTACATTGGCTGAGCTACCAAACAAAAGATTCACCTGTTCAGGGTCTATGATATCCTTAAAATTAGAGTCCCCTGGTGGTGGTGTAAAAGAAAAGGTTGTATTGTTTGGTTTTGTGGAAGACTCGAGTGGTCTTATTTCCTGTCCTACTATGATTGATGCTTCAATTTCTTCTTCTATAGTGCTTCCTGTGTTAGTCCCTTCAGAGACTATTTTAGCTATTTGGGTTGAGCTAGCTCCTATTTTTTGGTATCGGTCTACGGATTTTATAAGGGGAACATTCCTTCCTCCGAAGAGATCGAAAGGAACCTTGGTTGAAAGGTCTGATTTTGATTTAATGTATCTACCTTGTGCGTCTCTAGGCCTATTCATGAAAGAAAGAAAAAACAAAAAGAAAAAGAAACCATTTGATTCATAGGTCTATTCATGAAATCAAACAAAAAGAAAAACTACTATTGGGTTTGGGGGAACTTGCTATAGAATATGCATAGGTTCTTACCTTTCGTCTTAAAGTCCCCTCGCCACAAAATTAATGATAAGGTCTAAGAATGATCTAATTCCTAATTACTTCTTACCTTAAGACAACTCCCCGACAACGATGCCAAAATGTTAGGCGTTTTATATGTACTAAAAAAGACACTAAACTACCCTCAATTAAATTGTCAACCCAGGGTAAGTAAACTTAGAGTTGTAGAAAAATATATGCCAAAGGTAAAAAGGTTGGTAGGAGTATAGTCTGACTATGGAAAGTAGCTATCTAGGGATAATCTACTCAAGAAAACCTATCTAATGAACAAACCCTACTAAGAAAATTGAAACTAGGTAACCTAAGTACTTTTGGGCCAAAGACTGATGGATAGTTCCTAAGAAAGTGAATGAAAACTCTATGTAAAGAAAACTAGTTCATGACAGTATGAAAAGGTAAACTACTACGCATACTAAGCAAATGATGAAACCAAACTACCTTTAACTTCCCAACTTACATTCATTGAGAAACTATCCTATGAAAGCAATTAAATAAGAAAGTAAGCAAAAGAACCTATCTAACCTATTAAAGAAAATAGACAAGCAAGACAAAACACCTAACTAACCTACTAATGCAAAAGACAAGTAAGCAAAGGCAACTATCTATCTTACTAAAGCAAAGAGACAAGTAAGAAAAGACTTCTCATTGAACAACTACCTAGCCTAAGAGGCAAGTGAACTAAATGCCTAATGAAAAACTATTTCTCTTGTGTGAAAGGAAATTTAAATGCTTAATGCAATGCATGAAAGGAAATCTAGTCTATTGAAAGCAAGAAAGACTAACAACTAAACTTATGAAAACAAGAAAGTATCTCTTCTAATCTACGAAAGCAAGAAACTATATTTAATCTATGAAACACTCAAATGTAATGCTGACGGTTGTGTGAATGCCTTCGGTGGTGATGGATGATATCTCGATGACACTTGACAACAAAGGAAATTTCTAATGGTATAAGCTCAATACTAATTTCAATGGAAAAATGAAAGTTGTGAAGTAAACAGTCCAATGAAAACTTAGCCATGATAAAAGTAATGTTAAATACCCTACATATTCATGTACAAACCATTAACATCATAATGAGATCATCATCATTTAACTAAGGAATTTAATTTCATTTTAATCTATGAAAGGAAATTGCGTGAAATAAAACTATACTGTGTCTATTTTAATCATTCAAACTAAAATAAAGAAATAATTAAAAATAGAAATTTTAAGCATGATATTAAAAAGTAAATTGACAATCTAATTTAATCAACAACTAATTAAATAAAATCTATATAAAATTAAGTAAGCAAGCTATGAATAGAAACTTAAACTAATTCTATCTATCCATCAAAGATTCCTATCAAACGAAACCCAAATAGAACTCTGTTTTATTCTAAAAACAACTATGTTTTAAACTTGGTTGTAAGATCATGAATAAAAGTGTAATCTGATATCTAGATGCATATGGAGTTAGTGTAGAGACTTGCAAGTCTATTCTTAGCCTACAAAACTAATTCATGCTCACGTAACTCATCACACTAACCTGCAAAAGAACAATAAAACAATTAAATCATAGCTAGCTAATTAAAACATAAAACATACATGTACTGAAAATAAAAGACAATTTAAATTATAAAATATATAAACAACACACTAAACATCACTAGACTGCTGGTGGGCCCCCCAACGAGTCATGGCTACCCTTTACAAGCACACCATGAACTTCAGCAGGCCGAATTCACCATGAAAGTCAAAAAACACAGTTTTGGCACTATTCTGGCAATGTAAAAAACTCAAACAGAGCAAAATTGTTTTTCTGGCAATTCTAATGCTTATGCTACTTGGTTCTTCTACTTAAAAATCATCTGACCACCTCAGTGGTATTTATAACATTTACAAACCAAGTGGTCGACCATAGGAGGGTCGAACCACATCTAAATTCAGAAAATTACAATAAATGATGCTATAACTGTCAAAACAGAGTAAGGCAATAATCGCCTTCTTTGGACAACTGAAAACGAGTTGTCTGGAGCTTAGTATCTGGAGGGGACAATGACAAACAAAACCCATGTGATCGATTTGTCCACCACTGGTCGCCAATACCATAACCGCGAACTTGCCTTGCGTTTTTGTGCAATACTGGGTGCCAAAACGATTGTTGGATCAAGTGTCGGAAGCCAGACCAAGAAACATGGTGTGTTTTTCCCTGTAATAGAAAAAAAACATGAATTAACTCTTGGAAACCATAAAATATGATAAATTAAACTTGATTGATTCACAAAACATGAATTATACGTACCTCATGCCGATTATATCATTTTACCATAAAATCCTTCAAAAGGCCCATTTGAAAGATAAAAATGCATATATACATATGGCAAAAAGTGTATAATAACGTCATGAAGATGATCATATCTTGGGCCCAACATGAACAACATACCATTGGATTCATATGATTGTATAATCAGAATGGATTGGTTGAAAAAACACCACGTTGTTCGAGATTGCTAATAAGAGAAAAAAAAAAAATTGATGAGGGAGGAGAACAAGGAAAGACTCAAGGCATTCGAAGAGTTGTAGTTGTTCGAGAAAATTCATCTATGTAGTTGAAAAAGAGTTTAAGAAATGGATGTCATGTTTTTGCAGCCCATATGGAAGAGACATTTAGAGATAAAGTGGCAAGTATTGAAGACCATATGGTCTTAAGGGATTTTGAGGATGTTTTTGGAGAAATCCCAAGATTTTTTCCAAAGAGGGAGATTGATTTCTCTATTGATTTGGTTCCAAGAGCTTCCCTAGTGTCCAAGAAACCTTATAGAATGGGTACACCAGAATTGAAGGAGTTACAGATGCAACTTGAAGAAATTTTGAAGAAGGGGTATAAAATCCCAAGTGTGTCACCTTAGGGTGCCCTATTTATTTTTGAGAAGAAGAAATATGAAGCCTTAAGTCCGTGTATTTATTTTAGAGAACTAAATAAGGTCACCATAAAGAACAAATACACTTTGAAAAGGATTGATAATTTAATTGATCAGTATTTATGTGATAGACCAACCATCAGAGTGGGAAGATTGTATTCATTTAGTTGAATTTTCTTACAATAATGAGAATCAGTCCTCATTACAAATGAGTCCATTTGAAGCATTTCATGGAAGGAAATTTAACACACGAGTGAGTTGGGATAATCTGGCTGACAGAGTTTTTATTGGGCAATAATTGTTGAAGGAAATAGAGGAGTAGATGGAAAATATCAAGCATAATTTAAAGGCTTCCCGGGATAGGAAGAAAATTAATGAAGATAAGTTTTCATATATTTTAAGGTGGGAAAACATGTATTTTTTAGAGTGAAATATAAGAGAAGTTTGCTTAGATTAGGAAGTTGTCCAAGGTTTGCAACAAGATATTGTTGACCTTTTGAAATATTAGAAAAGATATGGATATTTGCATACATGATAGCATTTTCTACATCCATGATAGTGTACAATGTATTTCATGTGTCAGTATTAAATAAATATTTGTCTGGCCCTGACCACATAATTGATTGGACTATGATCGAGCTGGAACACAAAGTCGATTTCCAGGTGGAACAAGTATATGTCTTGGACCGAAAAGTCAAAGTGTTTGATAAAAAATCCATAGGGATGATAAAGGTTCAATGGACCTGCTACGGTCCTGAAGATGCTATATTGGAGAAAAAATAAAACATGCGGGAAGAATACCTTCAATATTTTGTCAATTTTGAAGAAAACAAAATATAGGAATGCGAGACTCTATTTTGATCAGCTAGAGTTCTCAAACCACATATTAGAGTCCCATACAACCTACGGTAGGGGACTTGATAAAATAATGGTACTACTTGAGGAACTGAGAGTAATGCAAGGGCACATTTCTTGGGTCAATGAGTTGACAACAAAAAGAGATTTTGGTTGGAACTATTGTCGGAGCTGCGAAATTGCAAAATTTTATTTCTTTAAGCATTGTGCTATATATATATATATATATATATATATATATTGGCATAGTGTGCATTGAGGATGGTGCATAATTGTAAGGAACATGGAATGTAAATCCCCGCTATAATCCCCATTTTAAATGATTCTTAATTTAGATATAATGTGTGGCCCTGACCAAATGACGTACATATGAGAAATGTATTTATAAGTTTTAATAATAAAATGTAATTCCAAATGCTAAGGGGACATGGACAAAGATGGGCATTGAATTAATCCACAAAAGAGGGGAGGTTCTATGAAAATTTTTGGGACGGGTCCAAGGGAGAATTACCCATTTCTATGAATTTCACTCACATTCCTAAATTTTATTGTCATTATGTTTTAAAATTCTATCTTATGATTGAGTGTCTCCAAATACAATAATTGAATGTATGTAAAAGGGTGGGTGTGATAATCCACATCCCATAGTTATTCGGAGCATGGGGGCTGAGTAACATCATCTTGGGGAAATGTGTTAGTCAAGAAATTAAGTCAAAGAGAGGAAATCCATATGGGAAGTTACAACAATTTGGACAATCAATGTTTTTTCATGAACAAGCAATAGAGAGCAAAAAAGAAGATATTGGAGCTAGATAAACCATGGAGGGTCAATTATGGAGCATGTTGGAGCATATMTGGAGTGTATTTGGAGGATAATAATGAAAAATTAGGTTGACAATATTGAAGAGTGAACTCCTATGTGAGTTTCACTATAACAACAAGTGTTTTCTATTGTTGTTGGTAGTTTTCCTCGCAGTGATTTCCCTTGAGTTTCTCGGYAGAGAGATTCATGGTTACCTATGCTAGAGATACCTTGATAAATGAATGGGACATMTGAGGGAATAATATCAGTGAAAKGGTACATTCCATGGGTTGGTGGGGATAAAAGAAAGAGAGTGGATGGAAAATGAGGATAGTTGTAGGAGAATATGAGTGGGCCATGGGATTTATGAGTTGTGAGTGGAAAGTAAGAGACCACTCTCTTTTGTGGATTTCCACCCCTATATTAGGGGTGAATTTATCTTGAGATTTGAAACAACAAGTCTATTGTTTGATGGAACGCCTGTCCCAAGTAGTCGATTGCACAACTATTTTAAAAAGATAAGTGTTTTATCTATTTTTTGTCTTGCATTATGAGTTGTAATTATTGTGCATGATCTATGTGTATGAGACTTATAGGTTATTGTAATAAGTTATTAGTTTCATTCAATTGTTACATAAGCATGTTATATATGTATATAATTAATTGGTCCAGGTGGATATTGGTGGCCACCCACCTATTCCCACTGGCTCCCATTGACAATTTTTAGTTCAACACGTTCTTCTGTAATTCTTTATAATTGTGGGTTCTATGCTTCTAGAGTTGTCTGAAGCCCTACACATATTCCAGGTGGATATTGGTGGCCGCCCACCTAATCCAACTGCCTTATTTTGGATTTTTTCATGTTAGCACATCTTTCTCTACTTCCAGGGCCATTTTGGGGCCCTAAACAGTGATTTTTTTCTTGCCACAATCAAAATGTAGAAAGAGACAAATTCTACTGGAATAATGTCTAGCTCTCGAAAATACCTTTCCAATGGGCTATCATGTTCCTAAAAAAGAGTTCGTATGAAAAATTTATGATCCTGGGAAGTTGAGGTACCAACTTACCCATCGGGGCCCACATAACTTTTGGTGTTTCATCTCCTAGGGTTAGGTTTTTGGATGTATAGGGTTTTGGAATTCATGAGTAATGATAAAAAGGCCTCTGGAGCCTCATTGTAATCATTTTTCTCAGACGGATGCATGTAGAAACCACATCTATTCTTAGAGATAGCTACCACCATTCAAGAAATCTGTTTTCATTTTTACAGTTTCATTCTATTTCATTATTCAATAGAAGTTATTGTTCACTGGATATTTGTTGTTGTTCTCTGTATCTCTTTGTTATTTTATTCAATCTATTATTTATTTATTTCTTCTCATAAATCCAGATTAGTGGTATCAAAGTGGCCTCCTCTTCATTTGTTTTTCTTTGTGCATGTCCCCGATAAGATCTGGGTACAAAAAGTTGGGACTTGAACCAGTCGAGCCTTTGCAAGAACGATCACACCAATATCGACAAAAACCCATGGGGGATGAAAATAAATATGATGAAGCACGATATCCTTTTAAAATGTTGCTTGAGGAATCCATTGCGTGACAGAGGAACAAAATGATGAAAAAAATTGCACAGATCTTTCGACCATTGCCCACAAGAGACACATCTTCATCAAGCGTCCATGAAACCCCCGTCAAGGTACAAGTAAATTTTGATATTCCATTATTTGAAGGACTGATAGATGCGGATGGTATAGATAAATGGCTCAATCTTCTCGAAGGGAATTTTCCAGTCCACAATTTTTTCGATCGGAAAAATATTACTTTTGCACTCCTCAAGGTCGTCCCCCATGTTAAGGATTGGTGGGATACTTACTCTGAGCAAAGGGCCATGAAGGAATCTACAATATTTGCAGTCCCCCCACATGGGATTCGTTCAAGGATGTCATTAAAGAACAATACTACCTTGTTGGAAGCTATGAGGACCAGTACACAAGATGGACCACCATGCATCAGGAAAGGGACGAGATAGTACTATATTTCACCAATATTTTCCATACCCTATGCACCAAATTGGGTATCAAAGACTCTGAGTGACATATGTTGCTCAAATACAATGTCTTTCTGCATAGATACATTCAAACAAAAATGGAGTTTTTGAAAATTGCATGATTGGGTACAACTTATCGATATGCTATTAAGATCGAGTAGAAATTTAAGCAGAAGAGGCGAGATTTTGGATCTGCAAACTCCTCATAGCCAAAGTAAGGAAAAGACGACCCCAACCCACAAAACAAGGGATGGAGAAAAGATGGCCACTCTCAAGACAATCAGTCCAAGCCGCAACACAAGAAAGGTAATGAGAAGTCAAAGAAGGACACGATAACATGGTGTGAATACCAAAAAATCCCTTGGCACAACACTGAAGAATGGTGCTCCAAACAGTCATTGGTGGCCGAGATGAAAGCTTCTGAGTCATAGGAAAATTCCTACTTCGAATCAAATCCAGAAGGAGGGAAGAAGATTATTGATGTTGAACCGAGTGCCACTATAGCTACCACCAAAGTCTAGTCAAGGGAACCAGAAGAACCAAAGGAAGGGGAACGTCTCTTTCACTCACATACGTGTGTAAAGGGGACTCTGCTTCATTTCATTCTCGATAGTGGAATCTAGAAGAATCTGATCTCATAAGAGGTCATCAAGAGGATGGACCTTTCGACGAAACTGCACCCGCATCCATACACCATTGGTTGGCTTTGCCAAGGAAAATATCTCCATGTCACCCAACAATGTCTTTTTTCCTACGATATCAAGCCTTTCAAAGACGAGGTATTGTGTGATATTGCTCCTCTTGAAGTTTATGATATTATTTTAGGACAACCATATTTGTGGAAGCGACTTGTTGTGTATGAGTCTATACCACGTAGTGTTATTATTACTATGGGTAGACAATTGTATAGGATACCAGATGTAGTGTCGCCTACGACTATTTCTTTAATCTTTGCTAAGAAATGCAGTAAGGTTATTTCACAGACCGAGAAGTTCATCTTCTTTCTAATCCATGCTCATAGTAAGAAGAAGGTCGATGTCACTTCTGTGGCCTCTACACAAAGTCTCTCTTTGCAGCAGAAGCAAGTGAACATGATCGTGGAAGAGTATAGAGACATGATCATGGAAGAGTACCGACACACTGCCAAGTCAAGCATCTGATTGATCTAACCCCCAATGCACCTCTACATAATGGACCCGTCTATCATCACTTGTTGATGGAAAATGATGAAATAAAGTGTTAGATCCAAGAGATTCTTCAAAAGGGGCACATCATACCCAAATGCTCTCCTTTCAGAATCACGATTGGACTGGTGCAGATGAAAGACGATACCTTGCATATTTGCATTGATTACAAAACATTAAACAAAATCAAAGTCAAGAACCAACACATAATTCCCAGAATTGGTGACCTTCTTGACCAACTCAAGGGGGGAAATTGCTTCAGCAAGATTGACCTAAAGTCTGGCTACCACCAGGTTCATATCCAACCAACTAATGTATGGAAGACAACTTTCAAATCTAAAGAACGTCTCTTCGAATGGTTGGTCATTCCCTTTGGATTAACAAATGCACCAACCACTTTCATGAGGTTGATGGATGATGTATTGAGACCCTTCACCAATTCTTTTGTGGTGGTATATTTGGATGAAATCCTCATCTTCAACATAACTTGGGAGGAGCACATGTAGCATATTCAACAGGTTTTGAGCACTTTGCAGAAACACAAGCTATATTTCAACTTGGAAAAATTCTTCTTTGGCATGAACAGAGTCCAATGCTTAGGGTACATTGTTGATGAGCATGGAGTACATGTTGATATAACTAAGATCCAATTCATCCGTGATAGACCAGCTCTGACCACATTAAATGAGCTTTGGAGCGTCTAGGGACTTTCCAACTTCTATCGACAATTTGTGTTGGGATTCTCCCATATTGCATGGGCCCTCAGAAAAGTGACCAAGGGCGGTGGCAAGGAAAAGTTCGCATGGGGGAAGGAACAACACTGAGCATTTGATGATCTGAAGCATCGCTTGTGCTCAGCTCCAGTACTCGGCTTACTCGATCTACAACAACCATTCGAGATTGAGACTAATGCATCCGACTATGTTGTAGGTGCAGTTCTCACTCATCATAGTCATCTGGTAGCATACCATAGTGAGAAACTCTCAGATATTGTCTAGAAATACCCTACCTATGACAAAGAAATGTATTCCATTGTGCAATCATGTCCTTAATGGAAACATTACATTCTAGGAAAGGAGACAATTATCCACACTGATCACAAGCCTCCGTAGTTCATACAGATAAAGGAGATGTTGCAGAACGACCTCCATCATAAGTGGTCCACCTACCTGCAGCAGTTTCATCTCAACATCAAGTATAAGATAGGGAGCACAAATCGTGTCGTTGACTGCCTCAGTCGACCTCCCGTGGCTACACTCAACACCATGTTCCATTCATGTGGGCATGAGGCATTTGAGTGGCCCCAAGTTTATCAGCAAGATTCAGACTTCGCCACCACCTATCAGCTCTTGGGTATAGGCACGAATGTCACCGATTTTCACATTCATGATAGATTGTTATGCCACCTGGGCCATCTTTGTGTTCCTGCAAGCGAGCGTGCAAAGATGATTTGGGAGGCTCACTACAGTCAGATGGCATGAGATTTTGGCATGGAGAAAACTGTGGTCATTCTACAAAAACATTTTTATTGGCCAAAACATCGACATGTCGTTAGCAAGTATATTGTATCTTGCAGTGCCTATGTCATTACCAAGCTAGCCATCAAGAAACAAGGCTTATACACCCCTCTTCCTACTTGCTATAGGCCTTGGGAATCCATCTTGATGGATTACATGTTTATCGTTCCATCCACCAAGCAAGGAAATGATTGTGTATTTGTGGTAGTTGATTGATTTTTGAAGATGACCATTCTCATAGCCTGCAAGAAGAGCATCACAGCAGAAGATACTGCCCAGCTCTTCATCGAACAAGTGTGGGTCCATTTTGGGATACCACAAACCATCATCTTTGATCGAGACAACATGGTCCTCAACACATTTTGGTCGATTCTCTAGTCATTGTTGGACACCAAGCTAACTAAATCCACTTCCTTCCACCCTCAAACCGATGGCCAAATAAAAGTCGTCAATTAGATGATTGTGCACATCTTCTGTATGTTTAATTATAAGCATCCGCGTACATGGGATGGGAGTTTTCCCTATGTTCAACACAACTACAACAGGGATCTCCATAGCTCCACCGGCCATAGCCCCTTTTAGGTGGGGGTGGGATTCCAACCCTTTGGTCCCATTGATGTTGCACTACCTCTTGCAACAACACAAACATATTCTTCCAATGTTCAGTCTGAGGCCAACAAAACAACCAAATTCATTGAGCAGATTCAACACATCCACCAACAGGTCCATGAGATTTTGCAGAAAGTCAATGCTAAGTACAAACAACATCATGATCAACATCGGGTAACACACAAGTTTTAGGTGGGAGACAAGGTCTGGTTACATTTGCAGAAAGAGCGCCTTACAGGTTCCCATCGAAAGCTCCGCCCAGTTCGCTATGGGCCTTACACTATCACCAAGGTTGTGGGTAGCGATACTTTTGAGCTCAACACTCCACCCTTCCTTGGATTGCACCTAGTGTTCAATGTGGATATCCTTTGGCGATATTTTCCACCATTATTGGACACCTGCAAAACAATTGACACCAATAGAACTCAACCATGAATGCATGGAACATGAATCCACTGATAAGATAGTGGACACGCAGGTCAAGAGAATTCACCAACAGAGGATTCAACTTTATCGGGTTGTCAAGGCAGGGCAACTCCTCCACCAAGGCAAGTGCCTCACCCGGGGCTAAATTTACCAAAAGTTTCCTCACCTGATTGGGGCACTCAATACAATAAAGACCATTGCTTCGTAAGAGGGGAGGATTGATCCAAGTGGATATTGGTTCGATTTTTTTTTGTTCCTTTACCATACATCAAACCCATAAATCTATCGAATTGTAAAAACAAAATCATGTTTTATAACATGTGATGATATTTATACTTCTATAGTAAAGATTCCCACGCGAATTGACTTTCAGGCCATTCCTACTCATGATGATATTTATACTTCTAGAGTCAAAATTCCCATTCAAATTGACTTTCAAGCCATGCCTACTCAACGTTATCAATAAACTATGTTTCCCCGACGACCTCCATGCCATATTATGCACTTTAAAATCTTATTAATCATAAGCTTATGCACTTTCAGTTCATTGTACTCCAGAGAGTAGCATCGAATGCTTGCCTTCGAGATACATCGGGCCCGATGACTAGAAGCCCCAAAACCTCCAGCTGGTGGCGGAGGAGATACCCATCATAGATCTTTCCGGTCTCTCCGACGAACGCCGGAGTAAGACAGTGGAAGAAATATCAGATGCATGCAGAGAGCGGAGATTCATCCAAGTTATTAACCATGGAGTTTCTGCGGAGCTTCTCATGGCCGGATGTGAGGTGTCGAGAGAGTTCTTTCGTCTGCCATTGGAAGAGAAGCAGAAACACGCCAATAACCCTCGGACTTACATTGGATATGGGATGGCCATCAAAATCAGAGGAATACAGGTGATGGATGAATAATGATTGTGCCCCCTTTTCTATTCAATGTTGCAGTTTCATTCTTTTATTTGGACTCAATGTTCCACTTCCAGACTTTTATTTGGACTTAATGTTTTTATAAGTTGGGTTGCGACATCAAAATCAAAGAGGATGTAGTCTCCTCTTTTTTTAATTTGATTTTTCAAACTAACTCGGTGTCATTGGTGCTCGTAGCCACGCATGAAATTTCATTATTGTTTATATGTGTTGACATTACAAGACTAAAATGAAGGAGTACTGCTAAGGAACGCTGCAGCTTTGTCGGACCTTGCTGTCTGTATTTTCTGAAAACCTGTGCCTGCCTCAGGACTATTTAAAGGAAGTTTCGGATGCAAGGAGCGAATTGGGATTCGTGTTCGAGTCAGCAATTATCCCGTGTGACCGTAGCCGGAATTGACTTATGCCCTGTCTCCTCAATCCGATCCTGGAGAAATGACCGTTCTACTCCTGGATGATGTCGTCAGCCTTCAAGTCCGCAAAGGCTACAACTGGGTGCCTGTGCGCCCTGTTGCCAACGCTTTGACGAGAAACCTAGGCGACCAAATGGAGATCAGTGCTTCGATTAGTATTTTTATCGACCTGTTAACATCCGTGGATTGTCATGGACGGAGTGCTTCGAGGATCCATTCCTTTTTGGGTGCAGATATTGACAAACGGAATTTACAAAGTGTGGAACACAGCTACGTTGTTAACTAGAAGAAGGAAGGAATTCTGGTCGCAGTCGCTAATGGAGAGAAGGAAATCGGGCATAAAAATGAACTGATCCATGATTCCAATCCTCCTGGATATAGACAGATGACATTCAATGAATACAGAATGTTCACTGGAACGACTGGATGTTCATTGGAACGACTGGTACTGTAGGAAATAGGTACATTTTTGATAGAACAGTTAAACTAGCCCAGCCACTTAACCCGTGGCTGATGAACGACCAGAGGCAATGCCATCTTGCTATCTGTTATAGCTCATATTGTCGCCTGCTATAGCTTATAGTTTTTACGTGGCAATTAGGTTAATCAGGTTAATGTATAATCGCATTCTAAAAGAGATGCGTAATGATAATGACATGTGAGAGGATTATAGTATTAAATCCTTAATCTTTAAATTATAAATACTAACAATATTTTTTTATTATTAAATATTAACTATCAGATATATTTAATTTAAAAACTCAGTAATCTGGAATTTTTCAATAAGTATAAATGTCTTCACTTAATTATATATGGAGTTTTCTCCTAGGTTTTTAAAATAAAGTTTTAAAATGTATGAAACTTTTATCCATACTAAATTCAAATTATTCCTAAATTTAACTAAAAAAGATTTATTTACTAGAATACATGTTTGTGTTGTCTTGTAAAGATGCATATGCAAGGCAAACATCACGTGCCACGCACATTTGTAATTATTGCTGGCAAGTAATATCCGGCTTGCTGCAGAGTCTTTTAAGACTCTGTCAGCAGGCTTCCCATACATACTGCCATGGTGCATGGCCATCAGGCCGCTCCCTAGAAGACCGTGCTCAGTTCGGAGACCTCAGCGAGTCTGCTTCGGCCCCCGGGAGAGTCATTTCCGTTCCGTTTCGGTTGTCTTCTACATGAAGAAGTCCATGGCCAGATCTGTTTCCCAATGCTACTGCATTCAA
>ML828275.1:28405-39042 GCA_009831015.1 Picea engelmannii
AGATTATGCTGGATATTTTACTGTTATTCTGTCATTTCTAGCATTTCATTTCTGTTCTGCATATTTTATATATCTGGTATCTTGCAGAATCTTTAGGGTAGTGTAACTTATGTGTCCATTTCTATAACTCTACTACAAGGGTTCTTTATTTTTCAGTCCTATCAAAGATTTTAAATGCCAGTCTTCCAAACTAGTTCCTTCTTTAAGAAGAAATCTACAACGTGTGTAAATTTCCATAGCAATTAACCTAGTATTATCGATTCGTACAGTGCTAGCTAAATATCCATTTGATATGTGACAGCTAAATATTCATTCGATGTGATTCATCACGTTCTTTATAGTTGTGGCCATTTAGAGAAATATTGGGCGTTTTTAAATTAAAGAATATTTGCTTGTTTCATTTTGAAATTTTGTTTTCTAATTGTTGCAAATAGATGGTCCATTTTTCAGAATATGGAGTTTGCCAAGAACTATTGTTTTCTAATTGTTGCAAATAGATGGATCCATATTGCTAAGAATTATTTGAAATTTTGTTTGCTAATTGCTCCTTCCATTTATTAACATATATTTATAAAATAAACTTCAAATTTATTAACTAGAGACGTACTTAGGGATTCCACATATATTTATAAAAGGAAATATTGATTTATTAAAATAATTTTAAGAAGTAAAGTTTTCAAGGATATATTTTTATATTTGATTATTGAGTTGATAAATTTTTATTTAATTTTTTATTATGTATTTGATAATAATAGAGGTAGTATTTATAAATATCTATTTTAATTTATTGAAGTTTTTAAAAATATAAAAATTAATATGTTTGTTTTAATGTTTTGTTTTTATAATGAAATAAATTTCAAAAATGTTTTTTATTTTTCATAGTTTTTAAAAATGGAAAGAAGTATTCTAATTCTTTTTTGTTTTGATGAATTAATAAATTATCAAAATTATTATTATTATAAATATTTTAAAATTAAAATTTAACATAAATATTAATCATATATTTTAATATAATTCATTGGTATACTTTATTTTATTATCTTTTATGATTAAATAATTTAAATATGATGTATTATATAATCATTTATTTAATTATGGTTATTAAAATAATTGCTTATTTTAAAAGATTAAATTTAATATAAAATTAGGATAGTTTATTTTATAGTTTTGTTAAAATATATTAGTATAATAAATTATATATATATATATATATATATATATATATATATATATATATATATATATATATAATTCATTTCAATTAATTATGTATCATGTATATTAAATTATAAATACATGAAATTATAACAATAATAATAATAATAATAATCTATTTTTATGATCACTATTGAATCTTAAATATAAGAAACTATAAATGTAAAAAAATAGTTTCAATAAATTTTAATGTTTGAGATTTTTTTTTTATAATAATAAAGTTTTACTTATAATTTTGTTTAAATAAAAATATTATTTTATCACAATATWTTTTTTTTAATTATATTTATGATAAGATAATATTTTTCAAATTATATTTATATAAATATTTTTTTTATAATGGATTAAGATATACATTATAAAAACTATCTTGTTACAATAATAAGATACAACTATCTCATTAAACATGTTAACTCTTTTACTTTTATTTTTTAATAAAATTAAATATTATATTAAACTTAAATATGTTAAAAATTTATATTTATCTAAAATAATAATATTAATTTAATTTTAAGGTAAGGAACAAGTTCCAAAACAAATTGGTGTATGCGATCTCTTTTTTTGTGGAAAAAGGGTCTTGCTAAAATTGGTGTATGGGATCCCTTTCTTTGTGGGACAAGGGACCCCCTTTGCATATTGATTTGACTACTAAAGTTTATAGAGGTGTATATACACTACCCTAGCCCCCTTGTGGATCTGAACCTATGGTCTCTAAGGAAAATTTTTATTTTTATTTTTAATTTTCTATTTAGTATTGTATTAATAAAAATTGTGGTGGCTTATCCCTCGGGGCAACTCAATTTGCAAGTGTCGTGAGATGAAGTGTTATGTTCGATGAGGTTTTGAGTTCAAATCGATCTGATTTACCCATGCCTATGGAAGGGGAATATGTATGGTACCTGGAGCTTATAGTGGTAGTGGTCAGAATCGACCCCGTGTCACACGAGTACAAGACCGACCCAGTTGTCAATTCCGCCAATGATTAATTTTTATTTTTTTTACGGTGGCTTCTCCTCCATATAGTACATAGAAAAAATATCCAAATTCTATTTCCACGACTTACAAGCCCAAATTCATAATTCACTCGTGTATTTTTCCAGATATGAAAGAAATATGCATTCCATGATCCCTTACATGAATATATCCATACAAATTGTTGGCACAATAATTGACAAAAGAAAAACATGGTTATGTTGGATTTAGAGTTTCACTTCTTGTCACCATTGGTTGCGTTGTTGTTGGAGTTTATTTCTTCTTCCATAATATCATCCAAACTTCTTTGATCAATGATGGTGTAATTGTTAATCCTACCATCCCCATATTCTCTTGATTTTGAGGCTTTTATTTCTTAAATGCGTCAAATTTATCAACCTTGTCTTCCTAACTTACCAATGGATGGGAGATGGGTTGAATCTGACTTTCTTTTCCTGAGTTAAGAGAAGTTGAATCTAATACTTTTGGATGAGGAACTAGATTTTCCTAATTCGAAGTAATATCCTGAGTAGAAACACCAATGGAATGGGGATTCAGATCTTGCGTTATGGAAGAATCACAACTGGATTTTCTAATTATTTGATGATCTACGTGGGAGCCTTCCCACCTGAATGAATTACAATCCCTACATCGTATCCTTCATGTTCCCTTTAGGATAGTGTGTTGCTATGTTCTATGTTTCAAAACAATCCCTACATCGTAGAGAGATTATTTCATAGTCCAACTTTTGCATCTAGGAGTAGTTTTTTCTATTCAAAATAATTTATGTTAAAAACCCTTTGTTAAATTCCATTTCCACACAAATATGAGAATATGAATAAATGGGATGAAGTTAAATTTATATTCTTACAAAACAGAATTTACCTAAAGAAGATCTGATGGAATTAAGAGAGGGTTTATCCAAAAAATGCAAGGATTGATTATGGAGATGGACCTAAACAAGAACTTAAAAGGAGAAGCAGTTAAAGGGTTGAAACAAGGAGACCAAGGCATCATGCACAAACCTTTAAGTTTCTCCAAAACTAAGGGTTGGAATAAAGAATAAAATATGTGTCTTCCACAAGATCAAACTCGACAATGAAGAATTCCTTTGCACAGGGATGTATGAACAAATATTCCTTTATTAGAGGCTTTCATTGAGATGAGATCCAACCATTAAGATCAACCAATTGGAGCCAAAGGCCATTAAACCAATAGACTAACCCATTTTTCATAAAACAATCTTGTTCTTAATCGACGTGTTGATATTATGGTAGTTGTGAGAGGTATTAACCTCTACGTGTAACCTTTGACGAGACTAAAATATTCTGGGAAGTAAGAGAAACCCTAAAACATTGGATAATAACCCTAGAAAGAAAGTCAACTCAAGATAATAATTTTTATTAAATTCTTATCCTCCAGAAGTACAAGTTAGCCCAGTTAGGTCACTTGGAAGACTATAAATAAGAGGGTGTTATACCTCATGTTAGCACTCAGTAATTTCTTTGTGCTACATGAAAGAAAGGCCAAGGTAACCTACAAACCAACTTTAAGGCCAAAAACTAGCCTTTCCGACCTAGAGAGGGCTCTCTCTAAGACTTTGTCTCTGTACGGGTTATGGCTTTGGAACTGTCAGCTAGATTTAACACCTTTGTACAATATTTCTGGTTCTATTGGAAAGAGAACAGGAGACCTTGGGCTATGGGGTCAATTTAAGAAAATGATAGAAACAAATGACTTAGTGACTGAACTTGAGAGGATAAAGGCTAAGCAAGCAACAATCAAGCAACAATCTTTAAGTTAAAAATTATTGTGTGTGGTGAGAGAAAAACACATGAAGCAACTCAGAGAACCGTTGGGGGTGAATTCAGAGTTCACTTAGAAGAAACACAGTCGTCTAAATGGCGCAAATCTAGAGCACCACGCGGTGAATTCTAGATTTGAATCACATTCCGATTTAGAAAAAATATAGATATCAATATAAGAACACATGAAAGAACATACACAAAGAGATATTACCATACATCAAACTGCTACCATTAGAATATTTTCGTCAAATTTTCAAGACCTTTTCATTAAGTTTCAATCGAGTTTGAAAGTTACATTCAATAGTCGCTATCTACATAGTTTTTCCATCCAACCCCTTTTACATCAAAATGACCCCCTTATATTGAAAACCAATGTCACATTTGGTTGTTAGGGTCAAACTACCACCTCCTAGAATCATGGATCCAGTTTCTTTGAAAGAGAACAATAACTTCGACGGATTTACTAAAAATAAGAAACTCGACTATGCCAAATCATAATCATAACTGAAATATTCTTTACAATCATTGAGAATGATAAAAATTTGACCATATGGGTGTGATATGTCATCATGTGAATTGTTGGACACTTTATCACCCATGCACAATAAGTCTGCTATGCAACAATAACCTACAACAAAAACATAGTGGATTGCACAATAGACTCGGAAAATAGGCATTAAATATGACATCATATCTCACGAATAAAAAACAATTTTTCAAAATGGAGATAGGTTTTTGTAGATAATATCGTTATAAATAAAAACCTCTCTCAGTTTCATGAAATTTATATCTAGCTGGCAGGAATACGTGTCTTAAAAACATGTCTCAAACAAGAAATCATGAAAACTGAAAAATAGGGCTCAAAGATTCGTCCAAATCTCCCAATGAGTGACGTATTTTTAAAACATGAGAGAAGTTTTTATTATTTGGTTTGTTCTAGATAAAAACCTCTTGGGGATTTTCAAATTTCCTCTCCAGTTAGTCAAAAACAAATCTTTAAGTTTACCACTAAACCAGTCATTTATGCAGCGCACCCTGTAGTCTATGCGCAGGAAAATCCTCTGCACAACGACATATTCTGCGCAACAACATCTTCTGCCATTACATCTCTTGCAGTATCCATGGGTTGGAGTTTACATCAGATGAATGTGAATATTGTTCTTCTCAATATAGTAATTGAAGAAAAAGCATATGTAGAGAACCCTCAAGTTTTTGAGGTATACCAGAAAGAGACCTTTCTATGCAGATGAAAGAAGACCTTGTATGGATTCAAGCAACTTGGGCCGAAACCTCTCACATAGAGCAGAAGCGTGGTGAAAAATTCCAATGATAGAGGAATTATATTGAAATGGTTCTTCATAAGTCTGGGATGATGGATTGCAAATCCATGGAAAAATCCCATGATGATAGATCCAAAGAAGTTGAGAGACTATGATCCAATAGACCCATCTCTGTATTGAAAATTGATTGTCATGTTAATGTATTTAGAGAATACTCAACCGAATATTTGTTTTGTGGGACACCAAAGGAAATGTTTGATATCCTAACCATACTATATGGAAGAAAGAATACTAGCAAGAAGCTGACACTAAGGCATCAACTTAGAAATGTAATGATGAACAAGTCATAAATAGTCTCCAACTACTTCATGAGAATTTTACAGATCAGGGACCAATTAGAATCTATTGGAGACTTGGTGGATGATGTAGAGTTTGTGACTACTACACTTAATGGTTTTCCATCTTCTTGAGACCCATTTGTTCAAGGAATTTGCACAAGAAGTAAATTTCCCAAATTTGACAAGTTGTGGATAGACTATAGCCAAGAAGAATCTAGTTGATATCCAAATCATAGAAGACCAATTATGAAGAAAACCAAGCTCTTTCTGCTCATGTGAAGAAAATAAAAGAAATGATAGATTCCAGTCTGAAGAAAACTCGAATACCAAACCATATGCGCATAGACGGTAGTCGGCAATATACCGAAGCCAGCGTGCGAATATGGAAACAGACAACTTCCGTATATGTGCATATACATAAGTGGATTGCTTTCGTATATTCGGATATACAGATGTGAGACACCTCTGTATATGAGCATATATGGATGCCAAGCACTTCCATATATGTGAAGATACATAAGTGGTCAGCTTTTGTATATGCGCATATACCAAAGTTGTCCATATAACGAAGTTGACTACTTATGTATATGTGCATTGCACATATAAAGAAGTGACCCGCTTCTGTATATGCGCATATACTGAAGTCGACTACTTTCATATATGGATTTCGTATATGTGGATATATGAAAGCCGACCACTTCCGTATATGCACATATGCGAAAACCGACCACTTCCATATATGTGAATATAAAAAATTCGACCAATTCTGTATATTTGTATATACCGAAGTGGCCAAATTTCGTATATGTGCATATACGGAAGTCAACCACTTCCGTATATGCACATATACATAATCTGACCACTTGCGTATATGCGCATATATGAATGTGGTCAACTTCCATATATGCGCATATACAAAAGTCAACCATTTTCGTATATGTGCATATACAAAAGTCAACCATTTTCATATATGCGCATATACGAAAGGTGGTCAACTTCCATATATGCAAATATAGTAAAGTGTTTTTCTTCTGTATATGCACATATACGGAAGTGGTCAACTTCCATATATGTGCATATACGAAATTCGACCATTTTCGTATATGTGCATATACGGAAGTGGTTGGCTTTCGTATATGCGCATATATGGAAGTGGTCAGCTTCTGCATATGCAAATATATGGAAGTGATCAGCTTTCGTATATGCACATATACGAAAGTGGTCAACTTCCGTATGTATGCATATACCTAAGTGGTGAACTTTCGTATATGCGCATATACGAAAGCCAACAATTTTTGTCTATGTGCATATATGAAAGTGGTTAGCTTTCGTATATGCACATATATGAAAATGGTCAGATTTCATATATGCGCATATACGAAAGTTGGACCACTTCCATATATGTGCATATACGCAAAATGGTTGGTTTTTGTATATGCACATATACGAAATGCAACCACATTCATATATGCACATATACGCAAGTGGTCTTCTTTTGTATATGTTCATATACCGAAGCTGGACATATACCGAAGTTGACCACTTCTATATATACACATATATGGAAGTGATGGGCTTCTGTATATGCGCATATACGAAATTCAACCACTTTTGTATATGGATTTCGTATATGCGCATATACGGAAGTCGACCACTTCCATATATGCACATATATGGAAGTGGCCAACTTCAACATATGAGCATATACAAAAGTGGTCACCTTTTGTATATGCACATATACGAAAACCAACCACTTCCATATATGTGCATATACAAAATCTGACAAATTTTGTATATGTGTATATATCGAAGTGGCCAACTTTTGTATATATGCATATATGGAAGTGACCGCTTCCCTATATGCGCATATACATAATTATACCACTTGTGTATATGCACATATATGAATGTGGTCAACTTCCATATATGTGCATATACGAAAGCCTACCATTTTCATATATGCGCATATACACAAGTGGTTAGCTTCCATATATCTGCGTATACAAAAGTAGTCCACTTCCGTATATGCACATATATGGAAGTGGACCACTTCTATATATGTGGATATATGAAAGCCAACCACTTCCATATAAGTGCTTATACAGAAGTGGTCGGCTTCCGTATATGCGCATATACAGAAGTGGTCCACTTCCGTATATGCACATATATGAAAGTGGTCAACTTTCGTATATGTGCATATAAAGAAGTGGTAAACTTTTGTACATGCGCATATACGGAAGCCGACCATTTTTGTATATGCGCATATACGAAAGTGGTCAGCTTTTGTATATGCACATATATGAAAATGGTCAAATTCTATATATGCACATATACGTAAGGTGGACCACTTCCATATATGCGCATATACAAAAAATGATCGATTTTTGTATATGCACATATAGAGAAGATGACCACATTCATATATGTGCATATACACAAGTGGTCTGCTTCTGTATATGTGCATATAGGGAAGTGGTCAAATTTCATATATGCGCATATACGGAAGTGAGACACCTCCATATATTAGCATATATGGAAGCCGACCACTTATGTATCTGCACATATACAAAAGTGTTCGACTTTCGTATATATGCATATCCCGAAGTTGACCATATACCGAAGTCAACCACTTCGATATGTGTGTATTGCGCATATATGAAAGTGTCCCGCTTCTGTATATGCACATATACCGATGTCAACCACTTCCATATATACACACATATGGAAGTGATGGGATTCTGTATATGTTCATATACGGAAGTCAACCACTTTCATATATGGATTTCCTATATGCACATATACGGAAGCCACCCACTTCCATATATGCACATATATGGAAGTGGCCAACTTCCACATATGAGCATATACGAAAGTGGTCAACTTTTGTATATGCACATATACGAAAACGGACCACTTCCATATATGTGCATATACAAAATCCAACCATTTCTGTATATGTGTATATATCGAAGTGGCCAACTTTTGTATATGCGCATATACAGAAGTTGACCACTTCCCTATATGTGCATATACATAATCCGACCACTTGCGTATATGCACATATTGAATGTGGTCAACTTCGGTACATGCACATATATGAAAACTGACCATTTTCGTATATGCGCATATATGGAAGTGGTTAGCTTCTGTATATGCGCATATACGAAAGTGGTTCTCTTCCTATATGCACATATACGGAAGTGGTCAACTTCCGTATATGTGCATATACGAAAGCTAACCATTTTTGTATATGTGCTTATACGAAAATGGTCGAATTCCGTATATGCGCATATACAAAAGTGGTCAGCTTTCGCAAATGCGCATATATGGAAGTTGACTGAAGTGGTCAACTTTCGCATATGCACATATACGAAAGTGTTCAACTTCAGTATATGCACATATACAGAAGTGGTCAACTTTCGTATATGTGTATATACTTAAGCTGACCATTTTTGTATATGTGCATATTTGAAAGTGGTCAGCTTTTGTATATGGGCATATATGAAAATGTTCAGATTTTGTATATGCACATATACAGAAGTTGGACCACTTCCATATATGCATATCTACGGAAGTTGGACCATTTCCATATATGAGCATATACTAAAAATGGTTGGTTTTCATATATGCGCATGTACGAAAGCCGACCACATTCATATATGCGCAGATACGCAAATGATCTTCTTCTGTATATGTGCATATATGAAAGTGGTCGAATTTCGTATATGAGCATATACGCAAGTGGTTTGCTTATTTATATGTGCATATATGAAAGTGGTTGACTTTCATATATGTTCATATATGAAAGTTGGCCACTTCAATATATATGCATATATGAAATTGGTCGACTTTTGTATATGCACATATATGGAAGTGGTTGATTTTTGTAGATGTGCATATACAAAAGTCGACCACTTCCATATATACTGATATGTGGAAGCTGGCCACTTCCGAATATGTGCATATACGGAAGTGATTGGCTTCTGTATATGTGCATATATGAAATCCATATATGAAAATGGTCGACTTTCGTATATGCACATATACAGAAGCCTATCACTTCCATATATGTATATATACAAAAGTGGTCGACTTCGGTATATGCGCATATACGGAAGCGGTCTCCTTCCATTTATGCATAATGCACATATACAGAAGTGGTTGGCTTCGGTATATGGCGAGCTTTGATATATGTGCATATACGAAATTCGACCACTTCTGTATATGCAAATATATGGAAGTGGTTGGCTTCCATATATGTGCATATACGGAAGTGTCCCTCTTCCGTATATGCACATATACATAAGTGGGCCACTTCTATATATGCGCATATACATAAGTCGACCACTTTTGTATTTGTACTCTGGCTTCGTTATATGGTCGGATTTCATCTACACACATATACGGAAGCCAACCGCTTTCGTATATGCACATATATAAAAGTCGACCATTTGTGTATATTCGCATATACGAATTTGGCCAGCTTCCATGGAAGAAATTATATATATGTGCATACATGGAAGCCGACCACTTCCATATATGTGCATACACAGAAGCTGACCACTTCCATAAATGCACATATATGGAAGACAACTTCAATAAATGTGCATATATAGAAGCACTTCCATAAATGCACATATACGGAAGACAACTTCAATAAATGCACATATATTGAAGCACTTCCATAAATGTGCATATACAAAAGAACTTATGTATATGTGCATATACGGAAGCCAACCATTTATGTATATCCACATATATGGAATCCATATATATATAAGGTGGCTTCCATAAATGAGCATATACAAAAGTTCTTCCATATATGTGCATTTACGGAAGGTGGCTTCCGTAAATGCACATACATGGAAGGTGGCTTCTGTAAATGCACATATATGGATGGAAATACTTATGTAAATGCACATATATGGAAGCCCTTCCATAAATGCGTATATAGGGAAGGTGGCTTCTATAAATGCACATATACATAAGTATTTTCATATATGTGCATATAAAAAAGCCGATCA